>JAUJEF010000228.1:0-45017 GCA_030444885.1 Citrus sp. QX-2021 | reverse complement strand
GCGCGAGACATCGCGAGCGGCCTCCGTGGTGCCAAAATTCAGCACCGGGCACAGCCGCGCCTAAAAATAACCACCCGAAGGCCGCGGCGCCAAGTTCGTCCAGCGGAAAAAGGCCACAAAAACGGGTGGGCTATAGCCTTGGGGGGTGGGGCTGGCCAACTTCGTCCGCCGGACTCGGAATGGCGCGAGACTTTGCGAGTGGCCTCCGTGTGCCAAAAATAGGCTCAGGGCACAGCCGCGCCCAAAAATAACTGCCCGAAGGCCGGGGCGCCAAGTTCGTCCAGCGGAAAAATGGCCACAAAACGGGTGGGCTATAGCCTTGGGGGGTGGGGCTGGCCAACTTCGTCCGCCGGACTCGGAATGGCGCGAGACTTTGCGAGCGGCCTCCGTGTGCCAAAAATAGGCCCCGGGCACAGCCGCGCCCAAAAATAACTGCCCGAAGGCCGGGGCGCCAAGTTCGTCCAGCGGAAAAAGGCCACAAAAAAGGGTGGGCTATAGCCTTGGGGGGTGGGGCTGGCAAACTTCGTCCGCCGGACTCGGAATGGCGCGAGACTTTTCGAGGCACCTCCGTGTGCGAAAAATAGGCCGCGGGCACAGCCGCGCCCAAAAATACCCGCCCGACGGCCGCGGCGCCAAGTTCGTCCAGCGGAAAAAGGCTACAAAACGGGTGGGCTATAGCCTTGGGGGTGGGGCTGGCCAACTGGGTCCGCGGACTCGGAATGGCGAGAGTTTGCGAGGCGCCTCCGTGTGCCAAAATATGCCATGGGCACAGCCGCGCCCAAAATACCCCGCTTGAGCACGCGCGGCGCCAAGTTCGTCCAGCGGAAAAAGTTCACAAAAACGGGTGGGCTATAGCCTGGAGGGGTGGGGCTGACCAACTTCGTCCGCCGGACGCGGAAGGGCGCGAGAGTTTGCGAGGCGCCTCCGTGTGCCAAAAATATGCCGCGGGCACAGCCGCGCCCAAAAATACCCGCCCGAAGGCCGCAGCGCCAAGTTCGTCCAGCTGCAAAAGGCCACAAAAACGCGTGGGCTATAGCCTTGGGGGGTGGGGCGGTCTAACTTCGTCCGCCGGACTCGGAATGGCGCGAGACTTTGCGAGGCGGCTCCATGTGTCAAAAATAGGCCGCGGGCAGAGCCGCGCCCAAAAATACCCGACCGAAGGCCGCTGCGCCAAGTTCGTCCAGCGGAAAAAGGCCACAAAAACGGGTGGGCTATAGCCTTGGGGGGTGGGGCTGGCCAACTTCGTCCGCCGGACTCGGAATGGCGCGAGAATTTGCGAGGCACCTCCGTGTGCCAAAACTAGGCCGCGGGGACAGCCGCGCCTAAATATACCCGCCCGAAGGCCGCGGCGCCAAGTTCGTCCAGCGGAAAAAGGCCACAAAAACGGGTGGGCTATAGCCTTGGGGGGTGGGGCTGGCCAATTTCGTCCGCCGGACTCGGAATGGTGCGAGACTTTGCGAGGCACCTCCGTGTGCGAAAAATAGGGCACGGGCACAGCCGTACCAAAAAATACCCGCCCGAAGGCCGCGGCGCCAAGTTCGTCCAGCTGCAAAAGGCGACAAAAACGCGTGGGCTATAGCCTTGGGGGGTGGGGCGGTCCAACTTCGTCCGCCGGACGCGGAATGGCGCGAGAATTTGCGAGGCGCCTCCGTGTGCCAAAAATAGGCCGCGGGGACAGCCGCGCCTAAATATACCCACCCGAAGGCCGCGGCGCCAAGTTCGCCCAGCGGAAAAAGGCCACAAAAACGGGTGGGCTATAGCCTTGGGGGGTGGGGCTGGCCAACTTCGTCCGCCGGACTCGGAATGGCGCGAGACTTTGCGAGGCGCCTCCGTGTACCAAAAATAGGCCACGGACACAGCCGTACCCAAAAATACCCGCACGAAGGCCGCGGTGCCAAGTTAAATCCAGCTGCAAAAGGCCACAAAAACGCGTGGGCTATAGCCTTGGGGGGTGGGGCGGTCCAACTTCGTCCGCCGGACTCGGAATGGCGCGAGACTTTGCGAGGCACCTCCGTGTGCCAAAAATAGGCCATGGGCACAGCCGCGCCCAAAAATACCCGCCCGAAGGCCGCTGCGCCAAGTTCGTCCAGCGGAAAAAGGCCACAAAAACGGGTGGGCTATAGCCTTGGGGGGTGGGGCTGCCCAACTTCGTCCGCCGGACTCGGAATGGCGCGAGACTTTTCGAGGCACCTCCGTGTGTGAAAAATAGGCCGCGGGCACAGCCGCGCCCAAAAATACCCGCCCGAAGGCCGCGGCGCCAAGTTCGTCCAGCGGAAAAAGGCCACAAAAACGGGTGGGCTAAAGCCTTGGGGGGTGGGGCTGGCCAACTTCGTCCGCCGGACTCGGAATGGCGCGAGACTTTGCGAGGCGCCTCCGTGTACCAAAAATAGGCCGCAGGCACATCCGCGCCCAAAAATACCCGCCCGAAGGCCGCGGCGCCAAGTTCGTCCAGCGGAAAAAGGCCACAAAAACGGGTGGGCTATAGCCTTGGGGGGTGGGGCTGGCCAACTTCGTCCGCCGGACTCGGACTTGCGCAAGACTTTGCGAGGCGCCTCCGTGTGCCAAAAATAGGCTGCGAGGACAGCCGCGCCCAAATATACCCGCCCGAAGGCCGCGGCGCCAAGTTCGTCCAGCGGAAAAAGGCCACAAAAACGGGTGGGCTATAGCCTTGGGGGGTGGGGCTGGCCCACTTCGTCCGCCGGACTCGGAATGGCGCGAGACTTTTTTAGGCGCCTCCGTGTGCCAAAAATAGGATGCGGGCACAGCCGCGCCCAAAAATACCATCCCGAAGGCCGCAGCGCCAAGTTCGTCCAGCGGAAAAAGGCCACAAAAACGGGTGGGCTATCGCCTTGGGGGGCGGGGCTGGCCAACTTCGTCCGCCGGACTCGGAATGGCGCGAGCCTTTGCGATGCGCCTCCGTGCGCCAAAAATAGGCCGCGGGCACAGCCTCGTTATAGCCCAAAAATACCCGCCCGAAGGCCGCGGCACCAAGTTCGTCCAGCGGAAAAAGGCCACAAAAACGGGTGGGCTATAGCCTTGGGTGGTTGGGCTTGTCAACTTCATCCGCCGGACTCGGAATGGCACGAGACTTTGCGAGGCACCTCCGTGTGCCAAAAATATGCCGCGGGCAGAGCCGCGCCCAAAAATACCCGCCCGAAGGCCGCGGCGCCGAGTTCGTGCAGCGGAAAAAGGCCACAAAAATGGGTGGGCTATAGCCTTGGGGGGTGGGGCTGGCCAACTTCGTCCGCCGGACTCGGAATGGCGCGAGACTTTTCGAGGCACCTCCGTGTGCCAAAAATAGGCCGCGGGCACAGCCGCGCCAAAAAATACCCTCCCGAAGGTCGCGGAGCCAAGTTCGTCCAACGGAAAAAGGCCACAAAAACGGGTGGGCTATAGCCTTGGGGGGTGGGGCTGGCCAACTTCGTCCGCCGGACTCAGAATGGCACGAGACTTTGCGATGCGCCTCCATGCGCCAAAAATAGGCCGCGGGCACGGCCTCGCTATAGCCCAAAAATACCGGCCCGAAGGCCATGGCGCCAAGTTCGTCCAGCGGAAACAGGCCACAAAAACGGGTGGCCTATAGCCTTGGGGGGTGGGGCTTGTCAACTTCGTCCGCCGGACTCGGAATGGCGCGAGACTTTTCGAGGCGCCTCCGTGTGCCAAAAATAGGCCATGGGGAGAGCCGCGCCCAAAAATACCCGCCCGAAGGCCGCGGCGCCGAGTTCGTGCAGCGGAAAAAGGCCACAAAAATGGGTGGGCTATAGCCTTGGGGGGTGGGGCTGCCCAACTTCGTCCGCCGGACTTGGAATGGCGCGAGACTTTTCGAGGCACCTCCGTGTACGAAAAATAGGCCGCGGGCACAGCCGCGCCCAAAAATACCCGCCCGAAGGCCGCGGCGCCAAGTTCGTCCAGCGGAAAAAGGCCACAAAAACGGGTGGGCTATAGCCTTGGGGGGTGGGGCTGGCCAACTTCGTCCGCCGGACTCGGAATGGCGCGAGACTTTGCGAGGCGCCTCCGTGTACCAAAAATAGGCGGCAGACACAGCCGCGCCCAAAAATACCCGCCCGAAGGCCGCGGCGCCAAGTTCGTCCAGCGGAAAAAGGCCACAAAAAAGGGTGGGCTATAGCTTCGGGTGGTGGGGCTGGCCAACGTCGTCCGCCGGACTTGGAATGGTGCGAGACTTTGTGAGCGGCCTCCGTGTGCCAAAAATAGGCCCCGGGCACAGCCGCGCCAAAAAATAACCGCCCGAAGGCCGGGGCGCCAAGTTCGTCCAGCGGAAAAAGGCCACAAAAATGGGTGGGCTATAGCCTTGGGGGGTGGGGCTAGCCCACTTCGTCCGCCGGACTCGGAATTGCGCGACACTTTACGAGCGGCCTCCGTGTGTAAAAATAGGCCCCGGGCACAGCCGCGCCCATTAATAACCGCCCGAAGGCCGGGGCGCCAAGTTCGTCCAGCGGAAAAAGGCCACAAAATCGGGTGGGCTATAGCCTGGGGGGGTGGGGCTGGCGACTTCGTCCGCCCGGACTCGAATTGCGCGAGACTTTGCGAGCGGCCTCCGTGTGCCAAAAATAGGCCCGGGCAAAGCCGCGACCGAAAATAACCGCCCGAAGGCCGGGCGCCAAGTTCGTCCAGCGGAAAAAGGCCACAAAACGGGTGGGCTATAGCCTTGGGGGTCGGGCTGGCCCACCGTCTGCCGGACTCGGAATGGCGCGAGACTTGCGAGCGGCATTCCGTGTGCCAAAATAGGCCCGGGCACAGCCGCGTCAAAAATAACCGCCCGAAGGCCGGGGCGCGAAGTTCGGCCAGCGGAGAGGGGCCGCGAAGTCGGGTGGGCTATTGGCTGGGGGTGTGGGGATGGCCCACGTCATCCGCCAGACTCGGAATGGCGCGAGACTTTGTGAGTGGCCTCCGTGTGTCCATAATAGGCTACGGACACAGCCGCGACCAAAAATAACCGCCCGAAGGCCGGGGCGCCAAGTTCGCCCAGCGGAAAAAGGCCACAAAAACGGGTGGGCTATAGCCTTGGGGGGTGGGGCTGGCAAACTTCGTCCGCCGGACTCGGAATGTCGCGAGACTTTGCGACCGGCCTCAATGTGCCAAAAATAGGCCCCGGGCACAGCCGCGCCCAAAAATAACAGCCCGAAGGCCGGGGCGCCAAGTTTGTCCAGCGGAAAAAGGCCACAAAAACGGGTGGGCTATAGCCTTGGGGGGTGGGGCTGGCCAACTTCGTCCGCCGGACTCGGAATGGCGCGAGACTTTGCGAGGCGCCTCCGTGTACCAAAAATAGGGTGCAGGCACAGCCGCGCCCAAAAATACCCGCCCGAAGGCCGCGGCGCCAAGTTCGTCCAGCGGAAAAAGGCCACAAAAACGGGTGGGCTATAGCCTTGGGGGGTGGGGCTGGCCAACTTCGTCCGCCGGACTCGGAATGGCGCGAGACTTTGCGAGGCGCCTCCGTGTGCCAAAAATAGGCTGCGAGGACAGCCGCGCCCAAATATACCCGCCCGAAGGCCGCGGCGCCAAGTTCGTCCAGCGGAAAAAGGCCACAAAAACGGGTGGGCTATAGCCTTGGGCGGTGGGGCTGCCCAACTTCGTCCGCCGGACTCGGAATGGCGCGAGACTTTTCGAGGCACCTCCGTGTGCCAAAAATAGGCCGCGGGCACAGCCGCTCCCAAAAATACCCGCCCGAAGGCCGGGGCGCCAAGTTCGTCCAGCGGAAAAAGGCCACAAAAACGGGTGGGCTATAGCCTTGGGGGGTGGGGCTGGCCAACTTCGTCCGCCGGACTCGGAATGGCGCGAGACTTTGTGAGGCGCCTCCGTGTACCAAAAATAGGCGGCAGGCACAGCCGCGTCCAAAAATACCCGCCCGAAGGCCGCGGCGCCAAGTTCGTCCAGCGGAAAAAGGCCACAAAAACAGGTGGGCTATAACCTCGGGGGGTGGGGCTGGCCAACTTCATCCGCCGGACTCGGAATGGCGCGAGACTTTGCGAGGCGGCTCCGTGTGCCAAAAACAGGCTGCGGGCACAGCCGCGCCCAAAAATACCCGCCCGAAGGCCGCGGCGCCAAGTTCCTCCAGCGGAAAAAGGCCACAAAAACGGGTGGGCTATAGCCTTGGGGGGTGGGGCTGGCCCACTTCGTCCGCCGGACTCGGAATGGCGCGAGACTTTTATATGCACCTCCGTGAGCCAAAAATAGGACGCGGCCACAGCCACGCCCCAAAAATACCATCGAAGGCGCGGCGCCAAGTCCGTCCAGCGGAAAAAGGCCACAAAAACGGGTTGGCTATAGCCTTGGGGGGCGGGGCTGGCCAACTTCGTCCGCCGGACTCGGAATGGCGCGAGACTTTGCGATGCGCCTCCGTGCGCCAAAAATAGGCCGCGGCCACAGCCTCATTATAGCCCAAAAATACCCGCCCGAAGGCCGCGGCACCAAGTTCGTCCAGCGGAAAAAGGCCACAAAAACGGGTGGGCTATAGCCTTGGGGGTTGGGCTTGTCAACTTCGTCCGCGGACTCGGAATGGCACGAGACTTTGCGAGGCGCCTCCGTGTGCCAAAAATATACATGGGCAGAGCCGCGCCAAAAAATACCCGCCTGGCAGCTGCTTGGCGCGAGTTCGTGCAGCGAAAAAGGCCACAAAAATGGGTGGGCTATAGCCTTGGGGGTGGGGCTGGCCAACCGTCCGCCCGGACTCGGAATGGCGCGAGACTTTTCGAGGCACCTCCGTGTGCCAAAAATAGGCGCGGGCACAGCCGCGCTAAAAATACCCTCCCGAAGGTCGCGGAGCCAAGTTCGTCCAGCGGAAAAAGGCCACAAAAACGGGTGGGCTATAGCCTTGGGGGGTGGGGCTGGCCAACTTCGTCCGCCGGACTCAGAATGGCACGAGACTTTGCGATGCGCCTCCATGCGCCAAAAATAGGCCGCGGGCACGGCCTCGCTATAGCCCAAAAATACCGGCCCGAAGGCCATGGCGCCAAGTTCGTCCAGCGGAAAAAGGCCACAAAAACGGGTGGCCTATAGCCTTGGGGGGTGGGGCTTGTCAACTTCGTCCGCCGGACTTGGAATGTCGCGAGACTTTTCGAGGCGCCTCCGTGTGCCAAAAATAGGCCATGGGCAGAGCCGCGCCCAAAAATACCCGACCGAAGGCCGCGGCGCCGAGTTCGTGCAGCGGAAAAAGGCCACAAAAATGGGTGGGCTATAGCCTTGGGGGGTGGGGCTGGCCAACTTCGTCCGCCGGCCTCGGAATGGCGCGAGACTTTGCGAGGCACCTCCGTGTGCCAAAAATAGGCCGCGGGCACAGCAGCTCCCAAAATACCGCCCGAAGGCCGCGGCGTAATTTCGTCTAGCGGAAAAAGGCCACAAAAGCGGGTGGGCTATAGCCTTGGGGGTGGGGCTGCCCAACCGTCCGCGGACTTGGAATGGCGCGAGACTTTTCGAGGCACCTCCGTGTGCCAAAAATAGGCCGCGGGCACAGCCGCGCCCAAAAATACCCGCCCGAAGGCCGCGGCGCTAAGTTCGTCCAGCGGAAAAAGGCCACAAAAACGGGTGGGCTATAGCCTTGGGGGGTGGGGCTGGCCTACTTCTCCTGCCGGACTCGGAATGGCGCGAGACTTTATGAGGTGCCTCCGTGTACCAAAAATAGGCGGCAGGCACAGCCGCGCCCAAAAATACCCGCCCGAAGGCCGCAGCGCCAATTTCGTCAAGCGGAAAAAGGCCACAAAAACGGGTGGGAAATACCCTAGGGCGGTCGTGCTGGCCCACGTCGACCGCCGGACTCGGAATGGCGCGAGACTGTGAGAGGCGCCTCCGTGTGCCAAAAATAGGCTGCGAGGACAGACGCGCCCAAATATACCCGCCCGAAGGCCGCGGCGCCAAGTTCGTCCAGCGGAAAAAGGCCACAAAAACGGGTGGGTTATAGCCTTGGGGGTGGGGCTGGCCCACCGTCCGCCGGACTCGGAATGGCGCGAGACTTTAGGCGCCTCCGTGTGCCAAAAAAAAATAGGACGCCGGCACAGCCGCGCCCAAAATACAATCCCGCAGGCCGGGGCGCCAAGTTCGTCCAGTGGAAAAAGGCCACAAAAATGGGTGGGCTATAGCCTTGGGGAGTGAGGCTGGCCAAGTTCATCCGCCGGACTCGGAATGGGACTAGACTTTGCTAGCGGCCTCCGTGTGAAAAAAATAGTCCCTGGGCACAGCCGCGCCCAAAAATAACCGCCCAAAGGCCGAGGCGCCTAGTTCGTCCAGCGGAAAAAGGCCACAAAAACGGGTGCGCTATAGCCTTGGGGGGTGGGGCTGGCCTCAACCGTCCGCCCGGACTCGGAATAGCGCGAGACTTTGCGACTGGCCTGCGTGTGCCAAAATTAGGCCCCGGGGACATCCGCGCCCAAAAATACCCGCCCGAAGGCCGGGCGCCAAGTTCGTCCAGCGGAACAAGGCCACAAAGCGGGTGGGCAATAGCCTTGGGGGTGGGGCTGGCCAACAAATCCGCGGACTCGGAATGGAGTGAGACTTTGCGAGCGGCCTCTGTGTGCCAAAAATAGGCCCAGGACACAGCCGCCCCCAAAAATAACCACCCGAAGGCCGGGTGCGAGTTCGTCCAGCGGAAAAAGGCCACAAAAACGGGTGGGCTATAGCCTTGGCGGGTGGGGCTGGCCAACTTCATCCGCCGGACTCGGAATGGCGCGAGACTTTGCGAGCGGCCTCCGTGTGACAAAAATAGGCCCCGGGGACAGCCGCACCCAAAAATAACCACCCGAAGGCCGGTGCGCCAAGTTCGTCCAGCGGAAGAAGGCCACAAAAACGAGTGGGCTATAGCCTTGGGGGGTGGGGCTGGCCAACCGTCCGCCCCGGACTCGGAATGGAGCGAGACTTCTACGAGCGGCCTCCGTGTGCCAAAAATAGGCCTCGGGCACAGCCGCGCAAAAATAACCTCCCGAAGGCAGGCGCCGAGTTTGTCTAGCGGAAAAAGGCCACAAAAACGAGTGGGCTATAGCCTTGAGGGGTGGGGCTGGCCAACTTCATCCGCCGGACTCGGAATGGCGCGAGACTTTACGAGCGTCCTCCGTGTGACAAAAATAGGCCCTGGGCACAGCCGTACCCCAAAAATAACCGCCCGAAGGCCGGGGCGCCAAGTTCGTCCAGCGGAAAAAGGCCACAAAAATGGGTGGGCTATAGCCTTGGGGGTTGGGGCTGGCCAACTTCGTCCGCCGGACTCGGAATGGCGCGAGACTTTGCGACGTGCCTCCGTGTGCCTAAAATAGGCTACGGGCACAGCCGCGCCCAAAAATACCCGCCCGAAGGCCGCGACGCCAAGTTCGTCCAGCGGAAAAAAGCCACAAAAACGGGTGGGCTATAGCCTTGGGGGGTGGGGCTGGCCAACCTCGTCCGCCGGACTCGGAATGGAGCGAACCTTTGCGAGCGGCCTCCATGTGCCAAAAATAAACCACGGCCACAGCCGCTCCCAAAAATAACCGCCCGAAGGCCGGGGCGCCAAGTTCGTCCAGCGGAAAGAGGCCACAAAAACGGGTGGGCTATAGCCTTGGGGGGTGGGGCTGGCCAACTTCGTCCGCCGGACTCGGAATGGCGCGAGACTGCGGCGGTCTCCGTGTGTCAAAAATAGGCCCCGGGCACAGCCGCGCCCAAAAATAACCGTCCGAAGGCCGGGGCGCCCAGTTCGACCAGCGGAAAAAGGCCACAAAAACTGGTGGGCTATAGCCTTGGGGGGTGGGGCTGGCAAACTTCGTCCGCCGGACTCGGAATGGTGCGAGACTTTCCGAGCGGCCTCCGTGTGCCAAAAATAGGCCGCGGGCACAGCCGCGCCCAAAAATAACCGCCCGAAGGCCGGGGCGCCAAGTTCGTCCAGCCGAAAAATGGCCAAAAAACGGGTGGGCTATAGCCTTGGGGGAAGGGGCTGGCAAACTTCGTCCGCTGGACTCGGAATGGCGCGAGACTTTGCGAGCGGCCTCCGTGTGCCAAAAATAGGCCCCGACCACAGCCGCGCCCAAAAATAACTGCCCGAAGGCCGGGGCGCCAAGTTCGTCCAGCGGAAAAAGGCCACAAAAACGGGTGGGCTATAGCCTTGGGGGGTGGGGCTGGCCAACTTCGTCCGCCGGACTCGGAATGGCGAGAGACTTTGCGAGCGGCCTCCGTGTGCCAAAAATAGGCCCCGGGCACAGCCGCACCCAAAAAAAACCGCCCGGCCGGGCGCCAAGTTCGTCCAGCGGAAAAAGGCCACAAAAGCGGGTGGGCTATAGCCTTGGGGGTGGGGCTGGCCGACTTCGTCCGCGGACTCGGAATGGCGCGAGACTTTGCGGCGGCCTCCGTGTGCCAAAAATAGGCCCGGGCACAGCGCGCAAAAATAACCGCCCGATGGCCGGGCGCCCGAGTTCGTCCAGCGGAAAAAGGCCACCAAAGCGGGTGGGCTATAGCCTTGGGGGTGGGGCTGGCCAACCGTCCGCGGACTCGGAATGGCGCGAGACTTTGCGGAGGGCCTCCGTGTGTCAAAAATAGGAACCGGGCACAGCCGCATCCAAAAATAACCGCCCGAAGGGCGGGCGCCAAGATCGTCCCAGCGGAAAAAGGCCACAAAAGCGGGTGGGCTATAGCCTTGGGGGTGGGGCTGGGCCAACCGTCCGCCGGACTCGGAATGGGCGAGACTTTGCGAGGCGGCCTCCGTGTGCCAAAAATAGGCCCAGGCACAGCCGCGCCCAAAAATAACGCCCGAAGGCCGGGCGCCAAGTTTGTCCCAGCGGAAAAAGGCCACAAAAAGCGGGTGGGCTATAGCCTTGGGGGTGGGGCTGGCCAACCGTCCGCGGACTCGGAATGGCGAGACTTTGCGGCGGCCTCCGTGTGCCAAAAATAGGCCCAGGCACAGCCGCGCCAAAAATAACCGCCCGAAGGCCGGGCGCCAAGTTCGTCCAGCGGAAAAAGGCCACAAAAGCGGGTGGGCTATAGCCTTGGGGGTGGGGCTGGCCAACTTCGTCCGCTGGACTCGGAATGGCGCGAGACTTTGCGAGAGCGGCCTCCGTGTGACAAAAATAGGCCCCGGGCGCAGCCGCGCCAAAAATAACCACCCGAAGGCGGGCGCCAAGTTCGTCCAGCGGAAAAAGGCCACAAAAATGGGTGGGCTATAGCCTTGGGGGTGGGGCTGGCCAACCGTCCGCGGACTCGGAATGGCGCGAGACTGCGGCGGCCTCCGCGTGCCAAAAATAGGAACCGGGCACAGCCGCATCCAAAAATAACCGCCCGAAGGCGGGCGCCAAGTTCGTCCAGCGGAAAAAGGCCACAAAAGCGGGTGGGCTATAGCCTTGGGGGGTGGGGCTGGCCAACTTCGTCCGCGGACTCGGAATGGCGCGAGACTTTGCTGGCGGCCTCCGTGTGCCAAAAATAGGCCCAGGCACAGCCGCGCCCAAAAATAACCGCCCGAAGGCGGGCGCCAAGTTCGTCCAGCGGAAAAAGGCCACAAAAGCGGGTGGGCTATAGCCTTGGGGGTGGGGCTGGCCAGCTTCGTCCGCCGGACTCGGAATGGCGCTTGAGACTTTGCGGCGGCCTCCGTGTGCCAAAAATAGGCCCGGGCACAGCCGCGCAAAAATACCGCCGAAGGCGGGGCGCCAAGTTCGTCCAGCGGAAAAAGGCCACAAAAGCGGGTGGGCTATAGCCTTGGGGTGGGGCTGGCCAAGCCGTCCGCGGACTCGGAATGGGGCGAGACTGCGAGGCGGCCTCCGTGTGCCAAAAATAGACGCGGGCACAGCCGCGCCCAAAAAAACACCCCCGAAGGCGGGCGCCAAGTTCGTCCAGCGGAAAAATGGCCACAAAAGCGGGTGGGCTATAGCCTTAGGGGAGGGGCTGGCCAACCGTCCGCCGGACTCGGAATGGCGCGAGACTTTGCGAGCGGCCTCCGTCAAAAATGCCAAAAATAGGCGCCGGGCACAGCCGCGCCCAATATTAACTGCCCGAAGGCGGGGGCGCCAAGTTCGTCCAAGCGGAAAAAGGCCAGAAAGCGGGTGGGCTATAGCCTTAGGGGGGGGCTGGCCAACCGTCCGCGGACTCGGAATGGAAAAATGGCGAGACTTTGAGCGGCCTCGTGTGCCAAAAATAGGCCCGCGGCACAGCGCGCCAAAAATAACACGCCCGAAAGGCGGGCGCCAAGTTCGTCCAGCGGAAAAATGGCCAAAAAGCGGGTGGGCTATAGCCTTGGGGGTGGGGCTGGCCAAGCCGTCCGCCGGACTCGGAATGGCGCGAGACTGCGCAGCGGCCTCGTGTGCCAAAAATAGGCCCCAGGCACACCGCGCGGAAAAATAACCGCCCGAAGGCCGGGCGCCAAGTTCGTCAGCGGAAAAAGGCCACAAAAGCGGGTGGTCTATAGCCTTGGGGGGTGGGGCTGGCCAAACCGTCCGCGGACTCGGAATGGCGCGAGACTGCGGCGGCCTCGTCCGTGTGCCAAAAATAGGCCCAGGCAGCAGCAGCGTGCAAAAAATAACCGCCCGCAGGGCAGGGCGCCAAGTTCTTCCAGCGGAAAAAGGCCACAAAAACGGGTGGGCTATAGCCTTGGGGGGTGGGGCTGGCCAACCGTCCGCCCGGACTCGGAATGGCGCGAGACTTTGCGAGCGGCCTCCGTGTGCACAAAAATAGGCCCGGGCACAGCCGCGCCCAAAAATAACCCCGAAGGCCGGGGCGCCAAGTTCGTCCAGCGGAAAAAGGGCCAGAGACGGGTGGGCGATGGCCGTGGGGGGGGGGGCTGGCCAGCTTCGGCCGCCGGACTCGGACTGGGGCGAGGCTTTGAGAGCGGCCTCCGTGTTCCAAAAATTGGCCCGGGCACAGCCGCGCCCAAAAATAACCGACCGAAGGCCGGGCGCCAAGTTCGTCCAGCGGAAAAATGGCCACAAACCCGGGTGGTCCCTTGCCTTGGGGGGTGGGGCTGGCCAACTTCGTCCGCCGGACTCGGAATGGGGCGAGACTTTGCAGCGGCCTCCGTGTGCAAAAATAGGCCCGGGCACAGCCGCGCCCAAAAATAACCGCCGAAGAGCGGGCGCCAAGTTCGTCCAGCGGAAAAATGGCCCAAAAGCGGGTGGGCTATAGCCTTGGGGTGGGGCTGGCCAAAAGCAGGTGGGCTATAGCCTTGGGGGCGCGAAGAACCTTCGTCGCGGACTCGGAATGGGGCGAGACTTTGCGAAGCGGCCTCCGTGTGCCAAAAATAGGCCCAGGCACAGCGCGCCCAAAAATAACCGCCCGAAGGCCGGGCGCCAAGTTCGTCCAGCGGAAAAAGGCCACAAAAGCGGGTGGGCTATAGCCTTGGGGTGGGGCTGGCCAGCTTCCGTCCGCGGACTCGGAATGGCGCGAGCCTTCCCGATCGGCATCGGTGTGCCAAAATTCGGCGGCGGGCATAGTCGCGCCCAAAAATAACCGCCGAAGGCCGGCGCGCGCCAAATTCGTCCAGCGGAAAAAGGCCACAAAAGCGGGTGGGCTATAGCCTTGGGGGGTGGGGCTGGCCAACCGTCCGGACTCCCGGACTTCGGAATGGCGCGAGACTGCGGCGGCCTCCGTGTGCCAAAAATAGATCCGCGGACCCCGGGCACAGCCGCGTGCAAAAAAAATAACCGCCCGAAGGCGGGCGCCAAGTTCGTCCAGCGGAAAAATGGCCCAAAAAGCGGGTGGGCTATAGCCTTGGGGAGGGGGCTGGCCAACTTCGTCCGCGGACTCGGAATGGCGAGACTTTGCGGCGGCCTCCGTGTGCCAAAAATAGGCGCAGGCACAGCAGCGCCCAAAAATAACTGCCCGAAGGGCGGGCGCCAAGTTCGTCCAGCGGAAAAAGGCCACAAAAGCGGGTGGGCTATAGCCTTGGGGGTGGGGCTGGCCAACCGTCCGCCGGACTCGGAATGGGCGAGACTTTGCGAGCGGCCTCCGTGTGCCAAAAATAGGCCCAGGCACAGCCGCGCCCAAAAATAACCGCCGAAGGCCGGGGCGCCAAGTTCGTCCAGCGGAAAAAGGCCCAAAAGCGGGTGGGCTATAGCCTTGGGGGTGGGGCTGGCCAACGTCCGTCCGCCGGACTCGGAATGGCGCGAGACTTTGCGCGGCCTCCGTGTGCCAAAAATAGGCCGCGGCACAGCCGCGCCCAAAAATAACCCCGAAGGCCGGGCGCCAAGTTCGTCCAGCGGAAAAAGGCCCAAAAGCGGGTGGGCTATAGCCTTGGGGGTGGGGCTGGCCAACCGTCCGCCGGACTCGGAATGGCGAGACTTTGCGGCGGCCTCCGTGTGCCAAAAATAGGCCCGGGCACAGCCGCGCCCAAAATAACCGCCCGAAGGCGGGCGCCAAGTTCGTCCCAGCGGAAAAAGGCCAAAAAGCGGGGGTGGGCTATAGCCTTGGGAGTGGGGCTGGCCAACCGTCCGCGGACTCGGAATGGGCGAGACTTTGCGAGGCGGCCTCCGTGTGCAAAAATAGGCCCTGGGCAGCCGCGCCCAAAAATAACCGCCCGAAGGCGGGCGCCAAGATTCGTCCAGCGGAAAAAGGCCAAAAGCGGGTGGGCTATAGCCTTGGGGGTGGGGCTGGCCAACCGTCCGCGGACTCGGAATGGGCGCGAGACTTTGCGAGGCGGCCTCCGTGTGCCAAAAATAGGCCCGGGCACAGCCGCGCCCAAAAATACCGCCGAAGGGCGGGCGCCAAGATCGTCCAGCGGAAAAAGGCCACAAAAGCGGGTGGGCTATAGCCTTGGGGGTGGGGCTGGCCAACTTCGTCCGCGGACTCGGAAATGGCGAGACTTTGCATAAGCGGCCTCCTTGTGCCAAAAATAGGCCCCCGGCACAGCCGCGCCCAAAATAACCGCCCGAAGGCCGGGGCGCCAAGTTCGTCCAGCGGAAAAAGGCCACTAAAGCGGGTGGGCTATAGCCTTGAGGGGGGTGGGGCTGGCCAACTTAAATCCGCCGGACTCGAATGGCGCGAGCGAGACTTTGCGGCGGCCTCCGTGTGCCAAAAATAGGCCCCAGGCTGTGCGCAGCCCAAAAATAACCGCCCGAAGGCAGGGCGCAAGTTCGATCCAGCGGGAAAAAGGCCAAAAAGCAGGTGGGCTATAGCCTTGGGGGTGGGGCTGGCCAACCGTCCGCCGGACTCGGAATGGCGCGAGACTTGCGAGCGGCCTTCCGTGTGCCAAAAATAGGCCCGGGCACAGCCGCGCCCAAAAATAACCGCCCGAAGGCGGGGCGCCAAGTTCGTCCAGCGGAAAAAGGCCACAAAAGCGGGTGGGCTATAGCCTTGGGGAGTGGGGCTGGCCAACCGTCCGCCGGACTCGGAATGGCGCGAGACTTTGCGAAGCGGCCTCCGTGTGCCAAAAATAGGCCCGGGCACAGCCGCGCCCAAAAATAACCGCCCGAAGGCGGGCGCCAAGTTCGTCCAGCGGAAAAAGGCCACAAAAGCGGGTGGGCTATAGCCTTGAGGGGTGGGGCTGGCCAAGCCGTCCCCCGGACTCGGAATGGGCGAGACTTTGCGAGGCGGCCTCCGTGTGCCAAAAATAGGCCCAGGCACAGCCGCGCCCAAAAATAACCGCCGAAGGCGGGGCGCCAAGTTTCGTCCAGCGGAAAAAGGCCACAAAAGCGGGTGGGCTATAGCCTTGGGGGTGGGGCTGGCCAACTTAAATCCGCCGGACTCGGAATGGCGAGACTTTGCGGCGGCCTCCGTGTGCCAAAAATAGGCCCCGGGCACAGCCGCGCCCAAAAATAACCGCCCGAAGGCGGGCGCCAAGTTCGTCCAGCGGAAAAAGGCCCAAAAAGCGGGTGGGCTATAGCCTTGGGGGTGGGGCTGGCCAACTTCGTCCGCGGACTCGGAATGGCGCGAGACTTTGCGGCGGCCTCCGTGTGCCAAAAATAGGCCCGGGCACAGCCGCGCCCAAAATAACCGCCCGAAGGCGGGGCGCAAGTTCGTCCAGCGGAAAAAGGCCACAAAAGCGGGTGGGCTATAGCCTTGGGGGTGGGGCTGGCCAACCAAATCCCCGGACCCGGATTGGTGCGAGACTTTGCGAGCGGCCTCCGTGTGCCAAAAATAGGCCCCGGGCACAGCAGCGCCCAAAATAACCGCCCGAAGGCCGGGCGCCAAGTTCGTCCAGCGGAAAAAGGCCACAAAAACGGGTGGGCTATAGCCTTGGGGGTGGGGCTGGCCAACCGTCCGCGGACTCGGAATGGCGCGAGACTTTGCGAGGCGGCCTCCGTGTGCCAAAAATAGGCCCAGGCACAGCGCGCCCAAAAATAACCGCCCGAGGCCGGGCGCCAAGTTCGTCCAGCGGAAAAAGGCCCAAAAGCGGGTGGGCTATAGCCTTGGGGAGTGGGGCTGGCCAAACCGTCCGCCGGACTCGGAATGGCGCGAGACTGCGAGGCGGCCTCCGTGTATGCCAAAAATAGGCCCGGGCACAGCCGCGCCCAAAAATAACCGCCCGAAAGGCAGGCGCAAGGTCGTCCAGCGGAAAAAGGCCACAAAGCAGGTGGGCTATAGCCTTGGGGGTGGGGCTGGCCAACCATCCGCCCCGGACTCGGAATGGCGCGAGACTTTGCGAGCGGCCTCCGTGTGCCAAAAATAGGCCCCAGGCACAGCCGCGCAAAAAAATAACCCGAAGGCCGGGCGAAGAGTTCGTCCAGCGGAAAAAGGCCACAAAAGCGGGTGGGCTATAGCCTTGGGAGTGGGGCTGGCCAACCGTCCGCGCGGACTTCGGAATGGCGCGAGACTTTGCGCTGGCCTCCGTGTGCCAAAAATAGGCCCCGGGCACAGCGCGCCAAAAATAACCGCCCGAAGGCAGGCGCCAAGTTCGTCCAGCGGAAAAGGCCACAAAAGCGGGTGGGCTATAGCCTTGGGGGTGGGGCTGGCCAACTTCGTCCGCCCGGACTCGGAATGGCGCGAGACTTTGCGGCGGCCTCCGTGTGCCAAAAATAGGCCCTAGGGCACAGCCGCGCCCAAAAATAACCGCCCGAAGGCGGGCGCCAAGTTCGTCCAGCGGAAAAAGGCCACAAAAGCGGGTGGGCTATAGCCTTGGGGGTGGGGCTGGCCAACCGTCCGCCCGGACTCGGAATGGCGCGAGACTTTGCGGCGGCGCTTCCATTTGCCAAAAAAAGGCCATGGGCACAGCCGCGCCCGAAAATATCCGCCCGAAGGCCGGGGCGCCAAGTTCGTCCAGCGGAAAAAGGCCACAAAAACGGGTGGGCTATAGCCTTGGGGGGTGGGGCTGGCCAACTTCGTCCGCCGGACTCGGAATGGCGCGAGACTTTGTGAGCCTCTGTGTGCAAAAATAGGCCCTGGCACAGCCGCGCCCAAAAATAACCGCCCGAAGGCGGGCGCCAAGTTCGTCCAGCGGAAAAAGGCCACAAAAGCGGGTGGGCTATAGCCTTGGGGGTGGGGCTGGCCAACTTCATCCGCGGACTCGGAATGGCGCGAGACTTTGAGCGGCCTCCGTGTGACAAAAATAGGCCCAGGCACAGCCGCACCCAAAAATAACCGCCCGAAGGCCGGGGCGCCAAGTTCGTCCAGAGCAAAAAGGCCACAAAAACGGGTGGGCTATAGCCTTGGGGGGTGGGGCTGGCCCACTTCGTCCGCCGGACTCGGAATGGCGCGAGACTTTGCGAGCGGCCTCCGTGTGCCAAAAATAGGCCCCGGGCACAGCCGCGCCCAAAATAACCGCCCGAAGGCCGGGGCGCCAAGTTCGTCCAGCGGAAAAAGGCCACAAAAACGGGTGGGCTATAGCCTTGGGGGGTGGGGCTGGCCAACTTCGTCCGCCGGACTCGGAATGGCGCGAGACTTTGCGAGCGGCATCCGTGTGCCAAAAATAGGAACCCGGCAGAGCCGCATCCAAAAATAACCGCCCGAAGGGGCGCAAGTTCGTCCAGCGGAAAAAGGCCACAAAAGCGGGTGGGCTATAGCCTTGGGGGTGGGGCTGGCCAAGCTCCGTCCGCGGACTCGGAATGGCGCGAGACTTTGCGGCGGCCTCCATGTGCCAAAAATAGGGCCCGGGCACAGCGGCGCCCAAAAATAACCGCCCGAAGGCCGGGGCGCCGAGTTCGTCCCGCGGAAGAAGGCCACAAAAGCGGGTGGGCTATAGCCTTGGGGGTGGGGCTGGCCGACTTCGTCGCGCGGACTCGGAATGGCGCGAGACTTTGCGAGCGGGTCTCCGTGTGTGCCAAAAATAGGCCCGGGCGCCAAGGCACAGCCGCGGCCAAAAATAACCGCCCGAATGGCGGGGCGCCCAGGTCGTCCAGCGGAAAAAGTCCACAAAAGCGGGTGGGCTATAGCCTTGGGGGTGGGGGCTGGCCAACAACCGTCACCCGGACTCGGAATGGCGCGAGACTTTGCGAGCGGCCTCCGTGTGCCAAAAATAGGCCCAGGCACAGCGCGCCCAAAAATAACCGCCCGAAGGCCGGGCGCCAAGTTCGTCCAGCGGAAAAAGGCCCAAAAGCGGGTGGGCTATAGCCTTGGGGGTGGGGCTGGCCAACTTCGTCCGCCGGACTCGGAATGGCGCGAGACTTTGCGGCGGCCTCCGTGTGCCAAAATAGGAGCCCGGGCACAGCCGCGCCAAAAATAACCGCCCGAGGCCGGGCGCCAAGTTCGTCCAGCGGAAAAAGGCCACAAAAGCGGGTGGGCTATAGCCTTGGGGGTGGGGCTGGCCAACCGTCCGCCGGACTCGGAATGGCGCGAGACTTTGCGGCGGCCTCCGTGTGCAAAAATAGGAACCGGGCACAGCCGCGCCCAAAAAATAACCGCCCGAAGGCCGGGCGCCAAGATCGTCGTCCAGCGGAAAAAGGCCACAAAAGCGGGTGGGCTATAGCCTTGAAGGGTGGGGCTGGCCAACCGTCGCGCGGATTCGGAATGTCGCGAGACTTTGCGAGCGGCCTCCGTGTGCCAAAAATAGGCCCTGGGCACAGCCGCACCCAAAAATAACCGCCCGAAGGCCGGGGCGCCAAGTTCGTCCAGCGGAAAATGGCCACAAAAACGGGTGGGCTATAGCCTTGGGGGGTGGGGCTTGACAACTTCGTCCGCCGGACTCGGAATGGCACGAGACTTTGCGAGCGGCCTCCGTGTGCCAAAAATAGGCCCCGGGCACAGCCGCACCCAAAAATAACCGCCCGAAGGCCGGGGCGCCAAGTTCGTCCAGCGGAAAAAGGCCACAAAAATGGGTGGGCTATAGCCTTGGGGGATGGGGCTGGCCAACTTCATCCGCCGGATTCGGAATGCCGCGAGACTGCGGCGTGGCCTCCGTGTGTCTAAAATAGGAACCGAAGGGGCAGAGCCGCATCCAAAATAACCGCCCGAAGGCCGGGCGCCAAGATCGTCCTGCGGAAAAAGGCCAGCCGCATCCAAAAAAACCGCCGGGTGGGCTATAGCCTTGGCGGGTGGGGGCTGGCCAATAGCCTTGGTCCCGCCGGACTCGGAATGGCGCGAGACTTTACGAGCGGCCTCCATGTGCCAAAAATAGGCCCCGGGCACAGCCGCGCCCAAAAATAACAGCCCGAAGGCCGGGGCGCCGAGTTCGTCCCGCGGAAAAAGGCCACAAAAACGGGTGGGCTATAGCCTTGGGGGTGGGGCTGGCCGACTCGTCCGCCGGACTCGGAATGGCGCGAGACTTTGCGAGCGGTCTCCTTGTGCCAAGAATAGGCCCCGGGAACAGCCGCGCCCAAAAATAACAGCCCGATGGCCGGGACGCCAAGTTCGTCCAGCGGAAAAAGTCCACAAAAACGGGTGGGCTATAGCCTTGGGGGGTGGGGCTGGCCAACTTCGTCCGCCGGACTCGGAATGGCGCGAGACTTTGCGAGCGGCCTCCGTGTGCCAAAAATAGGCCCCAGTCACAGCCGCGCCGAAAAATAACCGCCCGATGGCCGGGGCGCCGAGTTCGTCCAGCGGAAAAAGTCCACCAAAACGGGTGGGCTATAGCCTTGGGTGGTGGGGCTGGCCAACTTCGTCCGCCGGACTCGGAATAGCGCGAGACTTTGAGAGCGGCCTCCGTGTGCCATAAATAGGCCCCGGGCACAGCCGCGCCCAAAAATAAACGCCCGAAGGCCGGGGCGCCAAGTTCGTCCAGCGGAAAAAGGCCACAAAAACGGGTGGGCTATAGCCTTGGGGGGTGGGGCTGGCCAACTTCGTCCGCCGGACTCGGAATGGCGCGAGACATTGCGAGCGGCCTCCGTGTGCGAAAAATAGTCCCCAGGCACAGCCGCACCCAAAAAAAACCGCCCGAAGGCCGGGGCGCCAAGTTCGTCCAGAGGAAAATGGCCACAAAAACGGGTGGGCTATAGCGTAGGGGGGTGGGGCTGGCCGACTTCGTCCGCCGGACTCGGAATGGCGCGAGACTTTGCGAGCGGCCTCCGTGTGCCAAAAATAGGCCCCGGGCACAGCCGCGCCCAAAAATAACCGCCCGAAGGCCGGGGCGCCAAGTTCGTCCAGCGGAAAAAGGCCACAAAAACGGGTGGGCTATAGCCTTGGGGGTGGGGCTGGCCTACTTCGTCCGCCGGACTCGGAATGGCGCGAGACATTGCGAGCGGCCTCCGTGTGTGAAAAATAGTCCCCAGGCACAGCCGCACCCAAAAATAACCGCCCGAACGCCGGGGCGCCAAGTTCGTCCAGCGGAAAATGGCCACAAAAACGGGTGGGCTATAGCGTAGGGGGGTGGGGCTGGCCGACTTCGTCCGCCGGACTCGGAATGGCGCGGGACTTTGGGAGCGGCCTCCGTCTGATAAAAATAGTCCCCGGGCACAGCCACGCCTAACAATAACCGCCCGAAGGCCGGGGCTCCAAGTTCGTGCAGCGGAAAATGGCCACAAAAACGGGTGGGCTATAGCCTTGGGGGGTGGGGCTGGCCAACTTCGTCCGCCGGACTCGGAATGGCGCGAGACATTGCGAGCGGCCTTCGTGTGCGAAAAATAGTCCCCAGGCACAGCCGCACCCAAAAATAACCGCCCGAAGGCCGGGGCGCCAAGTTCGTCCAGCGGAAAAAGGCCACAAAAACGGGTGGGCTATAGCCTTGGGGGGTGGGGCTGGCCATCTTCGTCCGCCGGACTCGGAATGGAGCGAGACTTTGCGAGCGGCCTCCGTATGCCAAAAATAGGCCCCCAGCACAGCCGCGCCCAAAAATAATCGCCCGAAGGCCGGGGCGCCGAGTTCGTCCAGCGGAAAAAGGCCACAAAAACGGGTGGGCTATAGCCTTGGGGGGTGGGGCTGGCCAACTTTGTCCGCCGGACTCGGAATGGCGCTACACTTTGCGAGCGGCCTTCGTGTGCCAAAAATAGGCCCCGGTCACAGCTGCGCCCAAAAATAACCGCACGAAGGCCGGGGTGCCAAGTTCGTCCAGCGGAAAAATGCCACAAAAATGGGTGGGCTATAGCCTTGGGGGGTGGGGCTGGCCAACTTCGTCCGCCGGACTCGGAATGGCGCGAGACTTTGCGAGCGGCCTCCGTGTGCCAAAAATAGGCCCCCGGCACAGCCGCGTCCAAAAATAACCGCCCGAAGGCCGGGGCGCCAAGTTCGTCCAGCGGAAAAAGGCCACAAAAACGGGTGGGCTATAGCCTTGGGGGGTGGGGCTGGGCATCTTCGTCCGCCGGACTCGGAATGGATCGAGACTTTGCGAGCGGCCTCCGTGTGCCAAAAATAGGCCCCGGTCACAGCCGCGCCGAAAAATAACCGCCCAATGGCCGGGGCGCCGAGTTCGTCCAGCGGAAAAAGGCCACAAAAACGGGTGGGCTATAGCCTTGGGGGGTGTGGCTGGCCAACTTCGTCCGCCGGACTCGGAATGGCGCGAGACTTTGCGAGCGGCCTCCGTGTGCCAAAATTAGGCTCCGGGGACAGCCGCGCCCAAAAATAACTGCCCGAAGGCCGGGGCGCCAAGTTCATCCAGCGGAAAAAGGCCACAAAAACGGGTGGGCTATAGCCTTGGGGGGTGGGGCTGGCCAACTTCGTCCGCCGGACTCGGAATGGCGCGAGACTTTGCGAGCGGCCTCCGTGTGCCAAAAATAGGCCCCGGGAACAGCCGCGCCCAAAAATAACAGCCCGAAGGCCGGGGCGCCAAGTTCGTCCAGCGGAAAAAGTCCACAAAAACGGGTGGGCTATAGCCTTGGGGGGTGGGGCTGGCCGGCAGAGCCGCCGGACTCGGAATGGCGCGATACTTTGCGAGCGGCCTCCGTGTGTCTAAAATAGGAACCCGGCAGAGCCGCATCCAAAAATAACCGCCCGAAGGCCGGGGCGCCGAGTTCGTCCCGCGGAAAAAGGGCACAAAAACGGGTGGGCTATAGCCTTGGGGGTGGGGCTGGCCGACTTCGTCCGCCGGACTCGGAATGGCGCGAGACTTTGCGAACGGTCTCCTTGTGCCAAGAATAGGCCCCGGGAACAGCCGCGCCCAAAAATAACAGCCCGATGGCCGGGACGCCAAGTTCGTCCAGCGGAAAAAGTCCACAAAAACGGGTGGGCTATAGCCTTGGGGGGTGGGGCTGGCCAACTTTGTCCGCCGGACTCGGAATGGCGCTACACTTTGCGAGCGGCCTTCGTGTGCCAAAAATAGGCCCCGGGCACAGCTGCGCCCAAAAATAACCGCACGAAGGCCGGGGTGCCAAGTTCGTCCAGCGGAAAAATGCCACAAAAATGGGTGGTGGGGCTGGCCAACTTCGTCCGCCGGACTCGGAATGGCGCGAGACTTTGCTAGCGGCCTCCGTGTGCCAAAAATAGGCCCCCGGCACAGCCGCGCCCAAAAATAACCGCCCGAAGGCCGGGGCGCCAAGTTCGTCCAGCGGAAAAAGGCCACAAAAACGGGTGGGCTATAGCCTTGGGGGGTGGGGCTAACCCACTTCGTCCGCCAGACTCGGAATGGCGCGAGACTTTGCGAGCGGCCTCCGTGTGCCAAAAATAGGTCCCGGGACAGCCGCGCCCAAAAATAACCGCCCGAAGCCGGAGCGCCAAGTTCGTCCAGCGGGAAAAGGCCACAAAAACGGGTGGGCTATAGCCTTGGGGGGTGGGGCTGGCCAACTTTGTCTGCCGGACTCGGAATGGCGCGAGACTTTACGAGCGGCCTCCGTGTGCCAAAAATAGCCACGGGCACAGCCGCGCCCAAAAATAACCGCCCGAAGGCCGGGGCGCCAAGTTCGTCCAGCGGAAAAAGGCCACAAAAACGGGTGGGCTATAGCCTTGGGGGGTGGGGCTGGCCAACTTCGTCCGCCGCACTCGGAATGGCACGGGACTTTGTGAGCGGCCTCCGTGTGCAAAAAATAGGCCCCGGGCACAGCCGCGCCTAATAATAACCGCCCGAAGGCCGGGGCTCCAAGTTCGTGCAGCTGAAAATGGCCACAAAAACGGGTGGGCTATAGCCTTGGGTGGTGGGGCTGGCCAACTTCGTCCGCCGGACTCGGAATAGCGCGAGACTTTGAGAGCAGCCTCTGTGTGCCATAAATAGGCCCCGGGCACAGCCGCGCCCAAAAATAACCGCCCGAAGGCCGGGGCGCCAAGTTCGTCCAGCGGAAAAAGGCCACAAAAACGGGTGGGCTATAGCCTTGGGGGATGGGGCTGGCCGACTTCGTCCGCCGGACTCGGAATGGCGCGAGACATTGTGAGCGGCCTCCGTGTGCGAAAAATAGTCCCCAGGCACAGCCGCACCAAAAAATAACCGCCCGAAGGCCGGGGCGTCAAGTTCGTCCAGCGGAAAAAGGCCACAAAAATGGGTGGGCTATAGCCTTGGGGGGTGGGGCTGGCCGACTTCGTCCGCCGGACTCGGAATGGCGCGAGACTTTGCGAGCGGCCTCCGTGTGCAAAAAATAGGCCCCGGGCACAGCCACACCTAACAATAACCGCCCCAAGGCCGGGGCTCCAAGTTCGTGCAGCGGAAAATGGCCACAAAAACGGGTGGGCTATAGCCTTGGGTGGTGGGGCTGGCCAACTTCGTCCGCCGGACTCGGAATAGCGCGAGACATTGAGAGCGGCCTCCGTGTGCCATAAATAGGCCCCGGGCACAGCCGCGCCCAAAAATAACCGCCCGAAGCCCGGGGCGCCAAGTTCGTCCAGCGGAAAAAGGCCACAAAAACGGGTGGGCTATAGCCTTGGGGGGTGGGGCTGGCCCACTTCGTCCGCCGGAATCGGAATGGCGCGAGACTTTGTGAGCGTTCTCCGTGTGCCAAAAATAGGCCGCGGGCACAGCCGCGCCCAAAAATAACCGCCCGAAGGCCGGGGCGCCAAGTTCGTCCAGCGGAAAAAGGCCACAAAAATGGGTGGGCTATAGCCTTGGGGGGTGGGGCTGGCCGACTTCGTCCGCCGGACTCGGAATGGTGCGAGACATTGCGAGCGGCCTCCGTGTGCGAAAAATAGTCCCCAGGCACAGCCGCACCAAAAAATAACCGCCCGAAGGCCGGGGCGCCAAGTTCGTCCAGCGGAAAAAGGCCACAAAAACGGGTGGGCTATAGCGTAGGGGGGTGGGGCTGGCCGACTTCGTCCGCCGGACTCGGAATGGCGCGAGACTTTGCGAGCGGCCTCCGTGTGCCAAAAATAGGCCCCGGGCACAGCCGCGCCCAAAACTAACCGCCCGAAGGCCGGGGCGCCAAGTTCGTCCAGCGGAAAAAGGCCAGAAAAACGGGTGGGCTATAGCCTTGGGGGGTGGGGCTAACCCACTTCGTCCGCCAGACTCGGAATGGCTCGGGACTTTGTGAGTGGCCTCCGTGTGCAAAAAATAGGCCCCGGGCACAGCCACGCCTAACAATAACCGCCCGAAGGCCGGGGCTCCAAGTTCGTGCAGCGGAAAATGGCCACAAAAACGGGTGGGCTATAGCCTTGGGTGGTGGGGCTGGCCAACTTCGTCCGCCGGACTCGGAATAGCGCGAGACATTGAGAGCGGCCTCCGTGTGCCATAAATAGGCCCCGGGCACAGCCGCGCCCAAAAATAACCGCCCGAAGCCCGGGGCGCCAAGTTCGTCCAGCGGAAAAAGGCCACAAAAACGGGTGGGCTATAGCCTTGGGGGGTGGGGCTGGCCCACTTCGTCCGCCGGAATCGGAATGGCGCGAGACTTTGCGAGCGTTCTCCGTGTGCCAAAAATAGGCCGTGGGCACAGCCGCGCCCAAAAATAACCGCCCGAAGGCCGGGGCGCCAAGTTCGTCCAGCGGAAAAAGGCCACAAAAACGGGTGGGCTATAGCCTTGGGGGGTGGGGCTGGCCAACTTCGTCCGCCGGACTCGGAATGGCGCGAGACATTGCGAGCGGCCTCCGTGTGCGAAAAATAGTCCCCGGGCACAGCCGCGCCCAAAAATATCCGCCCGAAGGCCGGGGCGCCGAGTTCGTCCAGCGGAAAAAGGCCACAAAAACGGGTGGGCTATAGCATTGGGGGGTGGGGCTGGCCAACTTCATCCGCCGGACTCGGAATCGCGCGAGACTTTGCGAGCGTCCTCCGTGTGACAAATATAGGCCCTGGGTACAGCCGCACCCCAAAAATAACCGCCCGAAGGCTGGGGCGCCAAGTTCGTCCAGCGGAAAAAGGCCACAAAAATGGGTGGGCTATAGCCTTGGGGGGTGGGCTGGCCAACTTCGTCCACCGGACTCGGAATGGCGCGAGACTTTGCGAGCGGCCTCCGTGTGCCAAAAATAGGCCCCGGTCACAGCCGCGCCCAAAAATAACCGCCCGAAGGCCGGTGCGCCAAGTTCGTCCAGCGGAAAAAGGCCACAAAAACGGGTGGGCTATAGCCTTGGGGGGTGGGGCTGGCCAACTTCGTCCGCCGGACTCGGAATGGCGCGAGACTTTACGAGCGGCCTCCGTGTGCCAAAAATAGGCCCCGGTCACAGCCGCGCCCAAAAATAACCGCCCGAAGGCCGGCGCGCCAAGTTCGTCCAGCGGAAAAAGGCCACAAAAACGGGTGGGCTATAGCCTTGGGGGGTGGGGCTGGCCGACTTCGTCCGCCGGACTCGGAATGGCGCGAGACTTTGCGAGCGGTCTCCTTGTGCCAAGAATAGGCCCCGGGAACAGCCGCGCCCAAAAATAACAGCCCGATGGCCGGGACGCCAAGTTCGTCCAGCGGAAAAAGTCCACAAAAACGGGTGGGCTATAGCCTTGGGGGGTGGGGCTGGCCAACTTTGTCCGCCGGACTCGGAATGGCGCTACACTTTGCGAGCGGCCTTCGTGTGCCAAAAATAGGCCCCGGGCACAGCTGCGCCCAAAAATAACCGCACGAAGGCCGGGGTACCAAGTTCGTCCAGCGGAAAAATGCCACAAAAATGGGTGGGCTATAGCCTTGGGGGGTGGGGCTGGCCAACTTCGTCCGCCGGACTCGGAATGGCGCGAGACTTTGCTAGCGGCCTCCGTGTGCCAAAAATAGGCCCCCGGCACAGCCGCGCCCAAAAATAACCGCCCGAAGGCCGGGGCGCCAAGTTCGTCCAGCGGAAAAAGGCCACAAAAACGGGTGGGCTATAGCCTTGGGGGGTGGGGCTAACCCACTTCGTCCGCCAGACTCGGAATGGCGCGAGACTTTACGAGCGGCCTCCGTGTGCCAAAAATAGGTCCCGGGACAGCCGCGCCCAAAAATAACCGCCCGAAGGCCGGAGAGCCAAGTTCGTCCAGCGGAAAAAGGCTACAAAAACGGGTGGGCTATAGCCTTGGGGGGTGGGGCTGGGCAACTTCATCCGCCGGACTCGGAATGGTGCGAGACTTTGCGAGCGTCCTCCGTGTGACAAAAATAGCCCCTGGGCTCAGCCGCACCCCAAAAATAACCGTCCGAAGGCCGGGGCGCCAAGTTCGTCCAGCGGAAAAAGGCCACAAAAATGGGTGGGCTATAGCCTTGGGGGGTGGGGCTGGCCAACTTCGTCCGCCGGACTCGGAATGGCGCGAGACTTTGCGAGCGGCCTCCGTGTGCCAAAAATAGGCCCCGGTCACAGCCGCGCCGAAAAATAACCGCCCGATGGCCGGGGCGCCGAGTTCGTCCAGCGGAAAAAGGCCACAAAAACGGGTGGGCTATAGCCTTGGGGGGTGTGGCTGGCCAACTTCGTCCGCCGGACTCGGAATGGTGCGAGACTTTACGAGCGGCCTCTGTGTTCCAAAATTAGGCCCCGGGGACAGCCGCGCCCAAAAATAACTGCCCGAAGGCCGGGGCGCCAAGTTCATCCAGCGGAAAAAGGCCACAAAAACGGGTGGGCTATAGCCTTGGGGGGTGGGGCTGGCCAACTTCGTCCGCCGGACTCGGAATGGCGCGAGACGTTGCGAGCGGCCTCCGTCTGTCTAAAATAGGAACCGGGCAGAGCCGCATCCAAAAATAACCGCCCGAAGGCCGGGGCGCCAAGATCGTCCTGCGGAAAAAGGCCACAAAAACGGGTGGGCTATAGCCTTGGCGGGTGGGGCTGGCCAACTTCGTCCGCCGGACTCGGAATGGCGCGAGACTTTACGAGCGGCCTCCGTGTGCCAAAAATAGGCCCCGGGCACAGCCGCGCCCAAAAATAACAGCCCGAAGGCCGGGGCGCCGAGTTCGTCCCGCGGAAAAAGGCCACAAAAACGGGTGGGCTATAGCCTAGGGGGTTGGGCTGGCCGACTTCGTCCGCCGGACTCGGAATGGCGCGAGACTTTGCGAGCGGTCTCCTTGTGCCAAGAATAGGCCCCGGGAACAGCCGCGCCCAAAAATAACAGCCCGATGGCCGGGACGCCAAGTTCGTCCAGCGGAAAAAGTCCACAAAAACGGGTGGGCTATAGCCTTGGGGGGTGGGGCTGGCCAACTTTGTCCGCCGGACTCGGAATGGCGCTACACTTTGCGAGCGGCCTACGTGTGCCAACAATAGGCCCCGGGAACAGCGGCGCCCAAAAATAACCGCACGAAGGCCGGGGTACCAAGTTCGTCCAGCGGAAAAATGCCACAAAAATGGGTGGGCTATAGCCTTGGGGGGTGGGGCTGGCCAACTTCGTCCGCCGGACTCGGAATGGCACGAGACTTTGCTAGCGGCCTCCGTGTGCCAAAAATAGGACCCCGGCACAGCCGCGCCCAAAAATAACCGCCCGAAGGCCGGGGCGCCAAGTTCGTCCAGCGGAAAAAGGCCACAAAAACGGGTGGGCTATAGCCTTGGGGGGTGGGGCTAACCCACTTCGTCCGCCAGACTCGGAATGGTGCGAGACTTTACGAGCGGCCTCCGTGTGCCAAAAATAGGTCCCGGGACAGCCGCGCCCAAAAATAACCGCCCGAAGGCCGGAGAGCCAAGTTCGTCCAGCGGAAAAAGGCTACAAAAACGGGTGGGCTATAGCCTTGGGGGGTGGGGCTGGGCAACTTCATCCGCCGGACTCGGAATGGCGCGAGACTTTGCGAGCGTCCTCCGTGTGACAAAAATAGCCCCTGGGCTCAGCCGCACCCCAAAAATAACCGTCCGAAGGCCGGGGCGCCAAGTTCGTCCAGCGGAAAAAGGCCACAAAAATGGGTGGGCTATAGCCTTGGGGGGTGGGGATGGCCAACTTCGTCCGCCGGACTCGGAATGGCGCGAGACGTTGCGAGCGGCCTCCGTGTGCCAAAAATAGGCCCCGGTCACAGCCGCGCCGAAAAATAACCGCCCGATGGCCGGGGCGCCGAGTTCGTCCAGCGGAAAAAGGCCACAAAAACGGGTGGGCTATAGCCTTGGGGGGTGTGGCTGGCCAATTTCGTCCGCCGGACTCGGAATGGTGCGAGACTTTACGAGCGGCCTCTGTGTTCCAAAATTAGGCCCCGGGGACAGCCGCGCCCAAAAATAACTGCCCGAAGGCCGGGGCGCCAAGTTCATCCTGCGGAAAAAGGCCACAAAAACGGGTGGGCTATAGCCTTGGGGGGTGGGGCTGGCCAACTTCGTCCGCCGGACTCGGAATGGCGCGAGGCGTTGCGAGCGGCCTCCGTCTGTCTAAAATAGGAACCGGGCAGAGCCGCATCCAAAAATAACCGCCCGAAGGCCGGGGCGCCAAGATCGTCCTGCGGAAAAAGGCCACAAAAACGGGTGGGCTATAGCCTTGGCGGGTGGGGCTGGCCAACTTCGTCCGCCGGACTCGGAATGGCGCGAGACTTTACGAGCGGCCTCCGTGTGCCAAAAATAGGCCCCGGGCACAGCCGCGCCCAAAAATAACAGCCCGAAGGCCGGGGCGCCGAGTTCGTCCCGCGGAAAAAGGCCACAAAAACGGGTGGGCTATAGCCTAGGGGGTGGGGCTGGCCGACTTCGTCCGCCGGACTCGGAATGGCATGAGACTTTGCGAGCGGTCTCCTTGTCCCAAGAATAGGCCCCGGGAACAGCCGCGCCCGAAAATAACAGCCCGATGGCCGGGACGCCAAGTTCGTCCAGCGGAAAAAGTCCACAAAAACGGGTGGGCTATAGCCTTGGGGGGTGGGGCTGGCCAACTTTGTCCGCCGGACTCGGAATGGCGCTACACTCTGCGAGCGGCCTTCGTGTGCCAAAAATAGGCCCCGGGCACAGCTGTGCCCAAAAATAACCGCACGAAGGCCGGGGTACCAAGTTCGTCCAGCGGAAAAATGCCACAAAAATGGGTGGGCTATAGCCTTGGGGGGTGGGGCTGGCCAACTTCGTCCGCCGGACTCGGAATGGCGCGAGACTTTGCTAGCGGCCTCCGTGTGCCAAAAATAGGCCCCCGGCACAGCCGCGCCCAAAAATAACCGCCCGAAGGCCGGGGCGCCAAGTTCGTCCAGCGGAAAAAGGCCACAAAAACGGGTGGGCTATAGCCTTGGGTGGTGGGGCTGGCCAACTTCGTCCGCCGGACTCGGAATAGCGCGAGACTTTGAGAGCGGCCTCCGTGTGCCATAAATAGCCCCGGGCACAGCCGCGCCCAAAAATAACCGCCCGAAGGCCGGGGCGCCAAGTTCGTCCAGCGGAAAAAGGCCACAAAAACGGGTGGGCTATAGCCTTGCGGGGTGGGGCTGGCCCACTTCGTCCGCCGCACTCGGAATGGCACGGGACTTTGTGAGCGGCCTCGGTGTGCAAAAAATAGGCCCCGGGCACAGCCGCGCCTAATAATAACCGCCCGAAGGCCGGGGCTCCAAGTTCGTGCAGCTGAAAATGGCCACAAAAACGGGTGGGCTATAACCTTGGGTGGTGGGGCTGGCCAACTTCGTCCGCCGGACTCGGAATAGCGCGAGACTTTGAGAGCGGCCTCCGTGTGCCATAAATAGGCCCCGGGCACAGCCGCGCCCAAAAATAACCGCCCGAAGGCCGGGGCGCCAAGTTCGTCCAGCGGAAAAAGGCCACAAAAACGGGTGGGCTGTAGCCTTGGGGGGTGGGGCTGGCCAACTTCGTCCGCCGAACTCGGAATGGCGCGAGAATTTCCGAGCAGCCTCCGTGTGCCAAAAATAGGCCCCGGGCACAGCCGGGCCCAAAAATAACTGCCCGAATGTCGGGGCGCCAAGTTCGTCCAGCGGAAAAAGGCCACAAAAACGGGTGGGCTGTAGCCTTGGGGGGTGGGGCTGGCCAACTTCGTCCGCCGGACTCGGAATGGCGCGAGACTTTGCGAGCGGCCTCCATGTGCCAAAAATAGGCCCCGGGCACAGCCGCGCCCAAAAATAACCGCCCGAAGGCCGGGGCGCCAAGTTCGTCCAGCGGAAAAAGGCCACAAAAACGGGTGGGCTGTAGCCTTGGGGGGTGGGGCTGGCCAACTTCGTCCGCCGGACTCGGAATGGCGCGAGACTTTGCGAGCAGCCTCCGTGTGCCAAAAATAGGCCCCGGGCACAGCCGCGCCCAAAAATAACCGCCCGAAGGCCGGGGCGCCAAGTTCGTCCAGCGGAAAAAGGCCACAAAAACGGGTGAGCTATAGCCTTGGGGGGTGGGGCTGGCCAACTTCGTCCGCCGAACTCGGAATGGCGCGAGACTTTCCGAGCGGCCTCCGTGTGCCAAAAATAGGCCCCGGGCACAGCCGGGTCCAAAAATAACCGCCCTAAATCCGGGGCGCCAAGTTCGTCCAGCGGAAAAAGGCCACAAAAACGGGTGGGCTATAGCCTTGGGGGGTGGGGATGGCCAACTTCGTCCGCCGGACTCGGAATGGCGCGAGACTTTGCGAGCGGCCTCCGTGTGCCAGAAATAGGCCCCGGGCACAGCCGCGCCCAAAAATAACAGCCCGAAGGCCGGGGCGCCAAGTTCGTCCAGCGGAAAAAGTCCACAAAAACGGGTGGGCTATAGCCTTGGGGGGTGGGGCTGGCCAACTTCGTCCGCCGGACTCGGAATGGCGCTACACTTTGCGAGCGGCCTTCGTGTGCCAAAAATAGGCCCCGGGCACAGCTGCACCCAAAAATAACCGCACGAAGGCCGGGGTGCCAAGTTCGTCCAGCGGAAAAAGGCCACAAAAACGGGTGGGCTATAGCCTTGGGGGGTGGGGATGGCCAACTTCGTCCGCCGGACTCGGAATGGCGCGAGACTTTGCGAGCGGCCTCCGTGTGCCAGAAATAGGCCCCGGGCACAGCCGCGCCCAAAAATAACAGCCCGAAGGCCGGGGCGCCAAGTTCGTCCAGCGGAAAAAGTCCACAAAAACGGGTGGGCTATAGCCTTGGGGGGTGGGGATGGCCAACTTCGTCCGCCGGACTCGGAATGGCGCGAGACTTTGCGAGCGGCCTCCGTGTGCCAGAAATAGGCCCCGGGCACAGCCGCGCCCAAAAATAACAGCCCGAAGGCCGGGGCGCCAAGTTCGTCCAGCGGAAAAAGTCCACAAAAACGGGTGGGCTATAGCCTTGGGGGGTGGGGCTGGCCAACTTCGTCCGCCGGACTCGGAATGGCGCTACACTTTGCGAGCGGCCTTCGTGTGCCAAAAATAGGCCCCGGGCACAGCTGCACCCAAAAATAACCGCACGAAGGCCGGGGTGCCAAGTTCGTCCAGCGGAAAAAGGCCACAAAAACGGGTGAGCTATAGCCTTGGGGGGTGGGGCTGGCCAACTTCGTCCGCCGAACTCGGAATGGCGCGAGACTTTCCGAGCGGCCACCGTGTACCAAAAATAGGCCCCGGGCACAGCCGGGCCCAAAAATAACCGCCCCAAATCCGGGGCGCCAAGTTCGTCCAGCGGAAAAAGGCCACAAAAACGGGTGGGCTATAGCCTTGGGGGGTGGGGATGGCCAACTTCGTCCGCCGGACTCGGAATGGCGCGAGACTTTGCGAGCGGCCTCCGTGTGCCAAAAAGAGGCCCCAGCCACAGTCGCGCCCAAAAATAACCGCCCGAAGGCCGGCGCGCCAAGTTCGTCCAGCGGAAAAAGGCCACAAAAACGGGTGGGCTATAGCCTTGGGGGGTGGGGCTGGCCAACTTCGTCCGCCGGACTCGGAATGACGCGAGACTTTGCGAGCGGCCTCCGTGTGGCAAAAATAGGCCCCGGGCACAGCCGCGCCCAAAAATAACAGCCCGAAGGCCGGGGCGCCAAGTTCGTCCAGCGGAAAAAGTCCACAAAAACGGGTGGGCTATAGCCTTGGGGGGTGGGGCTGGCCAACTTTGTCCGCCGGACTCGGAATGGCGCTACACTTTGCGAGCGGCCTTCGTGTGCCAAAAATAGGCCCCGGGCACAGCTGCGCCCAAAAATAACCGCACGAAGGCCGGGGTGCCAAGTTCGTCCAGCGTAAAAATGCCACAAAAATGGGTGGGCTATAGCCTTGGGGGGTGGGGCTGGCCAACTTCATCCGCCGGACTCGGAATGGCGCGAGACTTTGCTAGCGGCCTCCGTGTGCCAAAAATAGGCCCCCGGCACAGCCGCGCCCAAAAATAACCGCCCGAAGGCCGGGGCGCCAAGTTCGTCCAGCGGAAAAAGGCCACAAAAACGGGTGGGCTATAGCCTTGGGGGGTGGGGCTAACCCACTTCGTCCGCCAGACTCGGAATGGCGTGAGACTTTACGAGCGGCCTCCGTGTGCCAAAAATAGGTCCCGGGACAGCCGCGCCCAAAAATAACCGCCCGAAGGCCGGAGCGCCAAGTTCGTCCAGCGGAAAAAGGCCACAAAAACGGGTGGGCTATAGCCTTGGGGGGTGGGGCTGGCCCACTTCGTCCGCCGGACTCGGAATGGCGCGAGACTTTCCGAGCGGCCTCCGTGTGCCAAAAATAGCCCCGGCCACAGCCGCGCACAAAAATAACCGCCCGAAGGCCGGGGCGCCAAGTTCGTCCAGCGGAAAAAGGCCACAAAAATGGGTGGGCTATAGCCTTGGGGGGTGGGGCTGGCCAACTTCGTCCGCCGCACTCGGAATGGCACGGGACTTTGTGAGCGGCCTCCGTGTGAAAAAAATAGGCCCCGGGCACAGCCGCGCCTAATAATAACTGCCCGAAGGCCGGGGCTCCAAGTTCGTGCAGCTGAAAATGGCCACAAAAACGGGTGGGCTATAGCCTTGGGTGGTGGGGCTGGCCAACTTCGTCCGCCGGACTCGGAATAGCGCGAGACTTTGAGAGCGGCCTCCGTGTGCCATAAATAGGCCCTGGGCACAGCCGCACCCAAAAATAACCGCCCGAAGGCCGGGGCGCCAAGTTCGTCCAGCGGAAAAAGGCCACAAAAACGGGTGGGCTATAGCCTTGGGGGGTGGGGCTGGCCAACTTCGTCCGCCGGACTCGGAATGGCGTGAGACATTGCGAGCAGCCTCCGTGTGCGAAAAATAGTCCCCAGGCACAGCCGCACCCAAAAATAACCGCCCGAAGGCCGGGGCGCCAAGTTCGTCCAGCGGAAAAAGGCCACAAAAACGGGTGGGCTATAGTGTAGGGGGGTGGGGCTGGCCGACTTCGTCCGCCGAACTCGGAATGGCGCGAGACTTTGCGAGCGGCCTCCGTGTGCCAAAAATAGGCCCCGGGCACAGCCGCGCCCAAAAATAACCGCCCGAAGGCAGGGGTGCCAAGTTCGTCCAGCGGAAAAAGGCCACAAAAACGGGTGCGCTATAGCTTTGGGGGGTGGGGCGGGCCAATTTCGTCCGCCGGACTCGGAATGGTTCGAGACTTTGCGAGCGGCCTCCGTATGCCAAAAATAGGCCCCGGGCACAGCCGCGCCCAAAAATAACCGCACGAAGGCCGGGGCGCCAAGTTCGTCCAGCGGAAAAAGGCCACAAAAACGGGTGGGCTATAGCGTAGGGGGGTGGGGCTGGCCAACTTCGTCCGCCGGACTCGGAATGGCGCGAGACTTTGCGAGCGGCCTCCGTGTGCCAAAAATAGGCCCCCGGCACAGCCGCGCCCAAAAATAACCGCCCGAAGGCCGGGGCGCCAAGTTCGTCCAGCGGAAAAAGGCCACAAAAACGGGTGGGCTATAGCCTTGGGGGGTGGGGCGGGCCAACTTCGTCCGCCGGACTCGGAATGGTGCGAGACTTTGCGAGCGGCATCCGTGTGCCAAAAATATGCCCCGGGCACAGCCGCGCCCAAAAATAACCGCCCGAACGACGGGGAGCAAAGTTCGTCCAGCGGAAAAAGGCAACAAAAACGGGTGGGCTATAGCCTTGGGGGGTGGGGCTGGCCAACTTCGTCCGCCGGACGCGGAATGGCGCGAGACGTTGCGAGCGGCCTCCGTGTGCCAAAAATAGGCCCCGGGCACAGCCGCGCAAAAAAATAACCACCCAAAGGCCGGGGCGCCAAGTTCGTCCAGCGGAAAAAGGCCACAAAAACGGGTGGGCTATAGCCTTGGGGGGTGGGGCTGGACAACTTCGTCCGCCGGACTCGGAATGGCGCGAGACTTTGTAAGCGGCCTCCGTGTGCGAAAAATAGGCCCCGGGCACAGCCGCGCCCGAAAATAACCGCCCGAAGGCCGGGGCGCCAAGTTCGTCCAGCGGAAAAAGGCCACAAAAATGGGTGGGCTATAGCCTTGGGGGGTGGGGCTGGCCAACTTCGTCCGCCGCACTCGGAATGGCACGGGACTTTGTGAGCGGCCTACGTGTGCAAAAAATAGGCCCCGGGCACAGCCGCGCCCGAAAATAACCACCCAAAGGCCGGGGCGCCAAGTTCGTCCAGCGGAAAAAGGCCACAAAAACGGGTGGGCTATAGCCTTGGGGGGTGGGGCTGGACAACTTCGTCCGCCGGACTCAGAATGGCGCGAGACTTTGCGAGGCACCTCTTGGTGCCAAAAATAGGCCACGGGCACAGCCGCGCCCAAAAATACCCGCCCGAAGGCCGCGGCGCCCAGTTCGTCCAGCGGAAAAAGGCCACAAAAACGGGTGGGCTATAGCCTTGGGGGGTGGGGCTGGCCAACTTCGTCCGCAGGACTCGGAATGGCGCGAGACTTTCCGAGCGGCCTCCGTGTGCCAAAAATAGCCCCGGGCACAGCCGCGCCCAAAAATAACCGCCCGAAGGCCGGGGCGCCAAGTTCGTCCAGCGGAAAAATGCCACAAAAACGGGTGGGCTACAGCCTTGGGGGGTGGGGCTAACCCACTTCGTCTGCCAGACTCGGAATGGCGCTACACTTTGCGAGCGGCCTTCGTGTGCCAAAAATAGGCCCCGGGCACAGCTGCGCCCAAAAATAACCGCACGAAGGCCGGGGTACCAAGTTCGTCCAGCGGAAAAATGCCACAAAAATGGGTGGGCTATAGCCTTGGGGGGTGGGGCTGGCCAACTTCGTCCGCCGGACTCGGAATGGCGCGAGACTTTGCGAGCGGCCTCCGTGTGCCAAAAATAGGCCCCCGGCACAGCCGCGCCCAAAAATAACCGCCCGAAGGCCGGGGCGCCAAGTTCGTCCAGCGGAAAAAGGCCACAAAAACGGGTGGGCTATAGCCTTGGGGGGTGGGGCGGGCCAACTTCGTCCGCCGGACTCGGAATGGTGCGAGACTTTGCGAGCGGCATCCGTGTGCCAAAAATAGGCCCCGGGCACAGCCGCGCCCAAAAATAACCGCCCGAAGGACGGGGCGCGAAGTTCGTCCAGCGGAAAAAGGCAACAAAAACGGGTGGGCTATAGCCTTGGGGGGTGGGGCTGGCCAACTTCGTCCGCCGGACTCGGAATGGCGCGAGACGTTGCAAGCGGCCTCCGTGTGCCAAAAATAGACCCGGGCACAGCCGCGCCCAAAAATAACCGCCCGAAGGCCGGGGCGCCAAGTTCGTCCAGCGGAAAAATGCCACAAAAACGGGTGGGCTATAGCCTTTGGGGGTGGGGCTAACCCACTTCGTCCGCCAGACTCGGAATGGCGCTACACTTTGCGAGCGGCCTTCGTGTGCCAAAAATAGGCCCCGGGCACAGCTGCGCCCAAAAATAACCGCACGAAGGCCGGGGTGCCAAGTTCGTCCAGCGGAAAAATGCCACAAAAATGGGTGGGCTATAGCCTTGGGGGGTGGGGCTGGCCAACTTCGTCCGCCGGACTCGGAATGGCGCGAGACTTTGCGAGCGGCCTCCGTGTGCCAAAAATAGGCCCCCGGCACAGCCGCGCCCAAAAATAACCGCCCGAAGGCCGGGGCGCCAAGTTCGTCCAGCGGAACAAGGCCACAAAAACGGGTGGGCTATAGCCTTGGGGGGTGGGGCGGGCCAACTTCGTCCGCCGGACTCGGAATGGTGCGAGACTTTGCGAGCGGCATCCGTGTGCCAAAAATAGGCCCCGATCACAGCCGCGCCCAAAAATAACCGCCCGAAGGACGGGGCGCGAAGTTCGTCCAGCGGAAAAAGGCAACAAAAACGGGTGGGCTATAGCCTTGGGGGGTGGGGCTGGCCAACTTCGTCCGCCGGACTCGGAATGGCGCGAGACGTTGCGAGCGGCCTCCGTGTGCCAAAAATAGGCCCCGGGCACAGCCGCGCCAGAAAATAACCACCCGAAGGCCGGGGCGCCAAGTTCGTCCAGCGGAAAAAGGCCACAAAAACGGGTGGGCTATAGCCTTGGGGGGTGTGGCTGGCCAACTTCGTCCGCCGGACTCGGAATGGCGCGAGACTTTGCGAGCGGTCTCCGTGTGCTAAAAATAGGCCCCGGGCACAGCCGCGCCCGAAAATAACCACCGGTGCGACAATAGCCCCTGGGGCACAGCCGCTAGCCAAAAAAGGCCCGGGACACAGCTGCCCGAAGGCCGGGCGCCAAGTTCGCCCAGCGGAAAAAGGCCACAAAACGGGGTGGGCTATAGCCTTCGGGGGTGGGGCTGGTCAACTTCGTCCGGACTCGGAATGGCGCGAGACTTTGCGAGCGGCCTCCGTGTGCCAGAGATAGGCCCCGGGCAAAGCGGCGCCCAAGAGTAACTGCCCGACGGCCGGGGCGAGAAGTTCGTCCAGCGGAAAAGGCCACAAAAGGGTGGGCTATAGCCTTTGGGGTGGGCTGGACAACTTCGTCCGCCGGACTCGGAATGGCGCGAGACTTTGCTAGCGGCCTCCGTGTGCCAAAAATAGGCCCCCGGCACAGCCGCGCCCAAAAATAACCGCCCGAAGGCCGGGGCGCCAAGTTCGTCCAGCGGAAAAAGGCCACAAAAACGGGTGGGCTATAGCCTTGGGGGGTGGGGCTGGACAACTTCGTCCGCCGGACTCGGAATGGCGCGAGACTTTGCGAGCGGCCTCCGTGTGCCAAAAATAGGCCCCGGGCACAGCCGCGCCCAAAAATAACCGCCCGAGGGCCGGGGCGCCAAGTTCGTCCAGCGGAAAAGGCTACAAAAACGGGTGGGCTATAGCCTTGGGAAGTGGGGCTGGCCAACTTCGTCCGCCGGACTCGGAATGGCGCGAGACGCCATGCAGCGGCCTCCGTGTGCCAAATATAGGCCTCGGGCACAGCCGCGCACAACAATACCCGCCCTATGGACGGGGAGCCAAGTACGTCCAGCGGAAAGAGGCCACAAAAACGGGTGGGCTATAGCCTTGGGGGTGTGGGGCTGGCCAACTTCGTCACGCCGGACTCGGAATGGCGCGAGACTTTCCATGCGGTGAGCCTGTGCTGGCAAAAAATAGGCCCCGGGCACAGCCGCGCCAGAAAATAACCACCCGAAGGCCGGGGCGCCAAGTTCGTCCAGCGGAAAAAGGCCACAAAAACGGGTGGGCTATAGCCTTGGGGGGTGTGGCTGGCCAACTTCGTCCGCCGGACTCGGAATGGCGCGAGACTTTGCGAGCGGTCTCCGTGTGCTAAAAATAGGCCCCGGGCACAGCCGCGCCCGAAAATAACCACCCGAAGGCCGGGGCGCCAAGTTCGTCCAGCGGAAAAAGGCCACAAAAACGGGTGGGCTATAGCCTTGGGGGGTGGGGCTGGACAACTTCGTCCGCCGGACTCGGAATGGCGCGAGACTTTGTAAGCGGCCTCCGTGTGCGAAAAATAGGCCCCCGGCACAGCCGCGCCCAAAAATAACCGCCCGAAGGCCGGGGCGCCAGGTTCGTCCAGCGGAAAAAGGCCACAAAAACGGGTGGGCTATAGCCTTGGGGGGTGGGGCTGGCCAACTTCGTCCGCCGGACTCGGAATGGCGCGAGACTTTGCGAGCGGCCTCCGTGTGCCAAAAATAGGCCCTGGGGCACAGCCGCGCCTGCCTAAAAATAACCGCCCAAGGCCGGGCGCCAAGTTCGTCCAGCGGAAAAAGGCCACAAAAAGCGGGTGGGCTATAGCCTGGGGGTGGGGCTGGCAAACTTCGTCCGCCGGACTCGGAATGGCGCGAGACTTTGCGTGCGGCCTCCGTGGTGCCAAAAATAGGCCCAGGCACAGCCGCGCCTTAAAAATAACCGCCCGAAGGCCGGGGGCCAAGTTCGTCCAGCGGAAAAAGGCCACAAAACGGGTGGGCTATAGCCTTGGGAAGTGGGGCTAGCCAACTTCGTCCGCGGACTCGGAATGGCGCGAGACTTTGCGAGCGGCCTCCGTGTGTGCAAAAAATAGGCCCGGGCACAGCCGCCCAAAAATAACCACCGAAGGCCGGGCGCCAAGTTCGTCCAGCGGAAAAAGGCCACAAAAACGGGTGGGCTATAGCCTTGGGGAAGGGCTGGCCGACTTCGGTCCGCCGGACTCGGAATGGCGCGAGACTTTGCGAGCGGCCTCCGTGTGTCAAAAATAGGCCCGGTCACAACCGCGCCCAAAAATAACCGCCCGAAGGCCGGGCGCCAAGTTCGTCCAGCGGAAAAAGGCCACAAAAACGGGTGGGCTATAGCCTTGGAAGTTGGGCTGGCCAACTTCCTACCCCGGAATCGGAATGGCGCGAGACTTTGCGAGCGGCCTCCGTGGTGCCAAAAATAGGCCCAGGCACAGCCGCGCCCAAAAATAACCGCCGAAGGCCGGGCGCCAAGTTCGTCCAGCGGAAAAAAAGGCCACAAAAGCTGGGTGGGCTATAGCCTTGGGGGTGGGGCTGGCCAACCGTCCGCCGGACTCGGAATAGCGCGAGACTTTCGAGCGGCCTCCGTGTGCCAAAAATAGGCCCCGGCACAGCCGCGCCCTAAAAATAACCGCCCGAAGGCCGGGCGCCAAGTTCGTCCAGCGGAAAAAGGCCACAAAAGCGGGTGGGCTATAGCCTTGTAGGGGTGGGGCTGGCCAACCTTCGTCCGGGACTCGGAATGGCTTGAGACTTTGCGGCGGCCTCCGGGTGCAAAAATTAGGCCCCGGGCAATGCCGCGCCTAAAAATAACCGCCGGTTGGCTGGGGCGCAAATTTCTTCCAGCGTAAATTGGACACAAAAACGGGTGGGCTTTAGCCTTGGGGGGTGGGGCTGGCCAACTTCGTCCGCCGGACTCGGGAATAGCGGCGAGACTTTCAGAGCGGCCTCCGTGTGCCAAAAATGAGGCCCTGGGCACAACGCGCCATCGCCCAACTCGCCCCAAACTGCGCCAAGTTCGTCCCAGCGGAAAAAAATAACCATGGGCTTGGGCTGGGGCCGGGGCGCCACGGACTCAGATGGCAAGAGACTTCCAGCGGTCTCCGAATGTGACAAAAAAGGCCCCACACAGCTGCTTTAAAAATAACCGCCGAAGGTGGCGCTATAGATGATCCAGCTGGAAAAGGCCCTGCAATGTGTGGGCTATAGCCTTTAGGGAAGGGCTGGCCAGGTCCCGTCCAATGGTTCGGAATGGTGCGAGACTGCGGCCCGGCCTCCGTGTGCCAAAAATAGGCCCAGGCACAGCCGCGCCCAAAATAACCGCGCCCGAGCCGGGCGCCAAGACCGTCCAGCGGAAAAAGGCCACAAAAAGCGGGTGGGCTATAGCCTTGGGGGTGGGGCTGGCCAACTAAATCCGCCCCGGACTCGGAATGCGGTGCGAGACGTTGCACCAGGCGGCCTCCGTGTACCAAAAATATGCCCGGGCACAGCCGCGCCCAAAAATAACCGCCGAAAGGCAGGGCGCGAGAGTTCGTCCAGCGGAAAAAGGCAAACAAAAGCGGGTGGGCTATAGCCTTAGGGGGTAGAGGCGAGAGCCAACACGTCCGCGGTTCGGAATAGTGCGAGGCGTTACTGCGGCATCCATGTGCCAAAAATATGCCCGGACACAGCCGCGCAAAAAAAAACCGCCCGAGCGATGGCGCGCGGTCCGTCCAGCGGAAAAAAAGGCCACAAAAGCGGGTGGGCTATAGCTTTGGGGGTGTGGGCTGGCCAACTTCGTCCGCCAGACTCGGAATAGGCGCGAGACGTTGCGGCGGTCTCCGTGTGCTAAAAATAGGCCCCGGACACAGCCGCGCCCGAAAATAACCACCCAAAGGCCGGGGTGCAAGTTTGTCCAGCGGAAAAAGGCCACAAGCGGGTGGGCTATAGCCTTTGAAGTGGGGCTGGACATCTTCGTCAAGCCGGACTCAGAATGGCGCGACACTGCGGCACCTCTCCGTGTGCCAAAAATGAGGCCCGGGCACAGCCGCGCCCAAAAATACCCGCCCGAGGCGCGGCGCCGAGTTCATCCAGCGGAAAAAGGCCCAAAAATGGGTGGGCTATAGCCTTGGGGAGTGGGGCTGGCCAACCAGTCGCCCGGACTCGGAATGGCGCGAGACTTTGCGGCGGCCTCCGTGTGCCAAAAATAGGCCCGGGCACAGCCGCGCCCAAAAAACCGCTTGAAGGCCGATTCCAGCGAAAAAGCCCCGGGCGCCAAGTTCGTCCAGCGGCCAAAAATACCCACAATGAGTCCGGGTGGGCATATAGCCTCACAGCAGGGGAGTGGTCGTCCAGCGGAAAAGCCGCCCGCCGGGGTCTGGCGCAGCCAGGCTTCGGAATGGCGAATAGCGAGACTTTGCGGCGGCCTCCGTGTGCCAAAAATAGGCCCGGGCACAGCGCGCCAGAAAATAACCACCCGAAGGCGAGGCGCCAAGTTCGTCCAGCGGAAAAAGGCCACAAAATGGGTGGGCTATAGCCTTGGAAGTGTGGCTGGCCCTTCGTCCGCCCCGGACTCGGAATGGCGCGAGACTGCGGCGGCCTCCGTGTGCTAAAAATAGGCCCGGGCACAGCTGCGCCAGCAAAAATAACCGCCCGAGCCGGGCGCCAAGTTCGTCAGCGGAAAAAGGCCACAAAAGCGGGTGGGAGTTTATGCAGCAGCGGGGTGGGGCTGGCCAACCGTCCGCGGACTCGGAATGGTGCGAGACTTTGAAGCGGCCTCGTGTATGTTAAATAGGCCCAGGCACAGCCGCGCCCAAAAATAACCGCCCGAAGGGCGGGCGCGAGGTCGTCCAGCGGAAAAGGCCTTAAAAGCAGGTGGGCTATCAGCCTTGAGGGGTGGGGCTGGCCAGCTTCGTCCGCCGGACTCCGGAATGGCTTGAGACGTTGCCAGCCTCCGATGTGCTAAAAATAGGCCCAGGCACATGCGCCCAAAAATAACCGCCCGAAGGCTGGGGCGCCAAGTTCGTCCAGCGGAAAAAAGGCCACAAAAGCGGGTGGGCTATAGCCTTGGGGTGAGGGGCGGGCCAAGCTCCGTCCGCCCCGGACTAGAATGGCACGAGACTTTGTAAGCGGCCTCCGTGTACGCCAAAAATAGGCCCGGGCACAGCCGCCCAAAAATAACCACCCTGAAAGATGGGGCGCGAAGTTCGTCCAGCGGAAAAAGGCCACAAAAAGCGGGTGGGCTATAGCCTTGGGGTGGGGCTGGACAACAAATCCGACTCCGGTTTCGGAATGGCTCACGAGGCTTTCGAATAGCGCAAAGGCGGCCTCCGTGTCATACGCAAAAATAGGCCCAGGAACTGCCGACGCCCAAAAATAACCGCCCGAAGGCGAGGGCGCCAAGTTCGTCCAGCGGAAAAAGGCCACAAAAGCGGGTGGGCTATAGCCTTGAAGTGGGGCTGGCCAACTTAAATCCGCCGGACTCGGAATGGTGCGAGACTTTGCGGCGGCCTCCGTGTGCCAAAAATAGGCCCGGGCACAGCCGCGCCCAAAAATAACCGCCACGAAGGCCGGGCGCCAAGACCGTCCAGCGGAAAAAGGCCACAAAAACGGTTGGGCTATTGCCTGGGGGGTGGGGCTGCAAACTTTGTCCGCTGGACTCGGAATGGCGCGAGACTGCGGCGGCCTCCGTGTGCCAAAAATAGGCCCCGGCACAGCAGCGCCAAAAATAACCAGCCCGAAGGCAGGCGTATGGGTTCGTCCAGCGGACAAAGCCCACAAACCCGGGTGGGCTATATCCTTGTGGGGTGGGGCGGGCCAACCGTCCGCCGGACTGGGGAATAGTGCGAGACTTTGCGGCGGCATCCGTGTGCCAAAAATAGGCCCCGTCCAACCCGCGCGTAAAAATAACCGCCCGAAGAGGCGGGCGCGAGAGACCGTCCAGCGGAAAAAGGCAACAAAAAGCGGGTGGGCTATAGCCTTGGGGGTGGGGCTGGCCAACCGTCCGCCCGGACTCGGAATAGCGCGAGGCGTTGCGGCGGCCTCCGTGTGCCAAAAATAGGCCCCGGACACTGTAGCAGAAAATAGCCACCCGAAAGGCGGGCGCCAAGTTCGTCCAGCGGAAAAAGGCCACCAAAGCGGGTGAGCTATAGCCATGGGGAGTGTGGCTGGCCAACCCCGTCGCCCGGACTACGGAATGGCGTGAGACGTTTCGGCGGTCTCCGTGTGCTAAAAATAGGCCCGGGCACAGCTGCGCCAGAAAATAACCACCCGAAGGCAGGCGCCAGGATTCGTCCAGCGGAAAAAGGCCACAAAAGCGGGTGGGCTATAGCCTTGGGGGGTGGGGCTGGCCAACAAATCCGCGGACTCGGAATGGCAGCGAGACTTTGCGGCGGCCTCCGTGTGCTAAAAAATAGGCCCGGGCACAGCGCGCATGAAAATAACCGCCCGCGAAGGCCGGGCGCCAAGTTCGTCCCAGCGGAAAAAGGCCACAAAAAGCGGGTGGGCTATAGCCTTGGGGGTGGGGCTGGCCAACCGTCCGCCCGGACTCGGAATGGCGCGAGACTTTGCGTATAGCGGCCTCCGTGTGCTAAAAATGGCCAGGCACAGCGCGCGCAAAAATAACCACCCGAAGGCTGGGCGCAAGTTCGTCCAGCGGAAAAAGGCCCTAAAAGCGGGTGGGCTATAGCCTTGGGGGTGGGGCTGGACAACCGTCCGCGGACTCGGAATGGCACGAGAACTGTGGCGGCCTCCGTGTGCAAAAATAGGCCCAGGCACAGCGCGCCCAAAATAACCGCCCGAAGGCCCAGGCGCAAGTTCGTCCAGCGGAAAAAGGCACTGCAGGTGGGCTATAAGGCTTGGGGGTGTGGCTGGACAACCAGGTCCCCCGGACTCGGAATGTACGAGACTTTGTAAGCGGCCTCCGTGTTACTGAAAAATAGGCCCGGACACAGCAGCGCCGAAAATAGCCACCCGAGGCGGGCGCCAGGATGCGTCCAGCGGAAAAAGGCCACAAAAATGGGTGGGCTATGGCCTTGGGGTGTGGGGCTGGCCAACCGTCCGCGGACTCGGAATGGTGCGAGACTTTGCGGCGGCCTCCGTGTGCAAAAATAGGCCCAGGGCACAGCCGCGCCAAAAATAACCACTTGAGGCGGGCGCCAAGTGCGTCCAGCGGAAAAAGGCCACAAAGCGGGTGGGCTATAGCACAGAAGTGAGGCTGGCCAACTTTAATCCGCTGGACTTCGGAATGGCGCGAGACTTTACGAAGCGGCCTCCGTGTACCAAAAATAGGCCCCGGTACAGCCGCGCCCAGCCGCCCGAAGGCGGGCGCCAAAGTCGTGTGGAAAAGGCCTGGCGGGTAGAGCTATATCTGGGGGATGAGGCCACAAACTTGTCGCTGGTTTCGGAATGTGGCAGCGAACTTTGCAGCGGCCTCCGATATTATCAGGCCCTGTACAGCCCAGCGCCAAAATCCGCCCGAGCTGCGGCGTAATTCGTCCAGCGGAAACGGGTGCGGCTATAACCAAGTGAAGCGGGCAGCAAATCATGAGACTCGGAATGGTCTGCCCGAGACAGAGCGGCGGCATCCGTGTGCAAAAATAGGCTGACACAGCGGCAAAAATAACCGCCCGAAGGGCGAAGTAAGAGATCGTCCTGCAGAAAAAAGCGGCAAAAAGCGGGTGGAGGCATGGCCTTAGGCGGGTGGGGCAGGCCCAACTCCGCCCGGACTCGGAATAGCGCGAGGCTTTACGACCGGCCTCCCGTGTACAAAAAAATAGGCCCAGGCACCCAGCGCCAGAAAAATAACAGCCCGAAGGCCGGGCGCGAGTTCGATCCAACGGAAAAAGGCCCGCAGCGGGTGGGGCTATAGCGCTTAGAAGTGTGGCATGCTCCGCGGTTTCGGAATGGCGCGAGACTTAAATCCGCGGTCTCCCGTGCTAAATAGGCGCCAGGCTGTAGCATGGCTCTTTCCCTTGAGCCCGGGCGCAAGTTCGTGTGGAAAAGGCGCAGGGTAGAGCTCTTCAGAAGTGGGAGCTTTCTCGCTGTCCGCTGGACTCGGAATGGTGCGAGACTTGCGGCGGCCTCCGTGTGTCAAATAGGGCGAACATGCTGTAATCTTGAAAAGGCGGGGCGCCATGTTCGTCCAAGCGGAAAAGGCCGGTGAGCTATAGCAGGAGGTGGGGCTGGCGGCCTCGTCACCGGGCTCGGAATGGCGTGAGACTTTGCGAGGCGACCTCCGTGTGCCACAAATAGGCACCGGGCATGCTTGGCGCCAGAAATAACTGCGCTTGAAGGCCGGGCGCCAAGATTACGTCCAGCGGAAAAAGGCCACTAGCAGGTGGGCTATAGCCTTGGGAAGTGGGGCTGGACAACTTCGTCAGCCGGACTTAGAATGGCGTGAGACTTTGCGAGGCACCTCTTGGTGCCAAAAATAATCCGAAGGCCGGGCGCCAAGTTCGTCCAGCGG
>JAUJEF010000227.1:0-43883 GCA_030444885.1 Citrus sp. QX-2021 | reverse complement strand
CAGAGCCGCATCCAAAAATAACCGCCCGAAGGCCGGGGCGCCAAGATCGTCCTGCGGAAAAAGGCCACAAAAACGGGTGGGCTATAGCCTTGGGGGGTGGGGCTGGCCAACTTCGTCCGCCGGACTCGGAATGGCGCGAGACTTTGCGAGCGGCCTCCGTGTGTCTAAAATAGGAACCGGGCAGAGCCGCATCCAAAAATAACCGCCCGAAGGCCGGGGCGCCAAGATCGTCCTGCGGAAAAAGGCCACAAAAATGGGTGGGCTATAGCCTTGGGGGGTGGGGCTGGCCAACTTCATCCGCCGGACTCGGAATGGCGCTAGACTTTGCGAGCGTCCTCCGTGTGACAAAAATAGGCCCTGGGCTCAGCCGCACCCCAAAAATAACCGCCCGAAGGCTGGGGCGCCAAGTTCGTCCAGCGGAAAAAGGCCACAAAAATGGGTGGGCTATAGCCTTGGGGGGTGGGGCTGGCCAACTTCGTCCGCCGGACTCGGAATGGCGCGAGACTTTGCGAGCGGCCTCCGTGTGCCAAAAATAGGCCCCGGTCACAGCCGTACCGAAAAATAACCGCCCGATGGCCGGGGCGCCGAGTTCGTCCAGCGGAAAAAGGCCACAAAAACGGGTGGGCTATAGCCTTGGGGGGTGTGGCTGGACAACTTCGTCCGCCGGACTCGGAATGGTGCGAGACTTTACGAGCGGCCTCCGTGTTCCAAAATTAGGCCCCGGGGACAGCCGCGCCCAAAAATAACTGCCCGAAGTCCGGGGCGCCAAGTTCATCCAGCGGAAAAAGGCCACAAAAACGGGTGGGCTATAGCCTTGGGGGGTAGGGCTGGCCAACTTCGTCCGCCGGACTCGGAATGGCGGGAGACTTTGCGAGCGGTCTCCGTGTGTCTAAAATAGGAACCGGGCAGAGCCGCATCCAAAAATAACCGCCCGAAGGCCGGGGCGCCGAGTTCGTCCAGCGGAAAAAGGCCACAAAAACGGGTGGGCTATAGCCTTGGGGGGTGGGGCTGGCCAACTTCGTCTGCTGGACTCGGAATGGCGCGAGACTTTGTGAGGGGCCTCCGTGTACCAAAAATAGGCCGTGGGCTCAGCCGCAACCAAAAATAACAGCCCGATGGCCGGGACGCCAAGTTCGTCCAGCGGAAAAAGTCCACAAAAACGGGTGGGCTATAGCCTTGGGGGGTGGGGCTGGCCAACTTCGTCCGCCGGACTCGGAATGGCGCGAGACTTTACGAGCAGCCTCCGTGTGCCAAAAATAGCCCCGGGCACAGCCGCGCCCAAAAATAACCGCCCGAAGGCCGGGGCGCCAAGTTCGTCCAGCGGAAAAAGGCCACAAAAACGGGTGGGCTATAGCCTTGGGGGGTGGGACTGGCCAACTTCGTCCGCCGCACTCGGAATGGCACGGGACTTTGTGAGCGGCCTCCGTGTGTCTAAAATAGGAACCGAGCAGAGCCGCATCCAAAAATAACCGCCCGAAGGCCGGGGCGCCAAGATCGTCCTGCGGAAAAAGGCCACAAAAACGGGTGGGCTATAGCCTTGGGGGGTGGGGCTGGCCAACTTCGTCCGCCGGACTCGGAATGGCGCGAGACTTTGCGAGCGGCCTCCGTGTGTCTAAAATAGGAACCGGGCAGAGCCGCATCCAAAAATAACCGCCCGAAGGCCGGGGCGCCAAGATCGTCCTGCGGAAAAAGGCCACAAAAACAGGTGGGCTATAGCCTTGGGGGGTGGGGCTGGCCAACTTCATCCGCCGGACTCGGAATGGCGCGAGACTTTGCGAGCGTCCTCCATGTGACAAAAATAGGCCCTGGGCTCAGCCGCACCCCAAAAAGAACCGCCTGAAGGCCGGGGCGCCAAGTTCGTCCAGCGGAAAAAGGCCACAAAAATGGGTGGGCTATAGCCTTGGGGGGTGGGGCTGGCCAACTTCGTCCGCCGGACTCGGAATGGCGCGAGACTTTGCGAGCGGCCTCCGTGTGCCAAAAATAGGCCCCGGTCACAGCCGCGCCCAAAAATAACCGCCCGAAGGCCGGTGCGCCAAGTTCATCCAGCGGAAAAAGGCCACAAAAACGGGTGGGCTATAGCCTTGGGGGGTGGGGCTGGCCATCTTCGTCCGCCGGACTCGGAATGGCACGGGACTTTGTGAGCGGCCTCCGTGTGTCTAAAATAGGAACCGAGCAGAGCCGCATCCAAAAATAACCGCCCGAAGGCCGGGGCGCCAAGATCGTCCTGCGGAAAAAGGCCACAAAAACGGGTGGGCTATAGCCTTGGGGGGTGGGGCTGGCCAACTTCGTCCGCCGGACTCGGAATGGCGCGAGACTTTGCGAGCGGCCTCCGTGTGTCTAAAATAGGAACCGGGCAGAGCCGCATCCAAAAATAACCGCCCGAAGGCCGGGGCGCCAAGATCGTCCTGCGGAAAAAGGCCACAAAAACAGGTGGGCTATAGCCTTGGGGGGTGGGGCTGGCCAACTTCATCCGCCGGACTCGGAATGGCGCGAGACTTTGCGAGCGTCCTCCATGTGACAAAAATAGGCCCTGGGCTCAGCCGCACCCCAAAAAGAACCGCCTGAAGGCCGGGGCGCCAAGTTCGTCCAGCGGAAAAAGGCCACAAAAATGGGTGGGCTATAGCCTTGGGGGGTGGGGCTGGCCAACTTCGTCCGCCGGACTCGGAATGGCGCGAGACTTTGCGAGCGGCCTCCGTGTGCCAAAAATAGGCCCCGGTCACAGCCGCGCCCAAAAATAACCGCCCGAAGGCCGGTGCGCCAAGTTCATCCAGCGGAAAAAGGCCACAAAAACGGGTGGGCTATAGCCTTGGGGGGTGGGGCTGGCCATCTTCGTCCGCCGGACTCGGAATGGAGCGAGACTTTGCGAGCGGCCTCCGTGTGCCAAAAATAGGCCCCGGGCAGAGCCGCGCCCAAAAATAACCGCCCGAAGGACGGGGCGCCGAGTTCGTCCAGCGGAAAAAGGCCACAAAAACGGGTGGGCTATAGCCTTGGGGGGTGGGGCTGGCCAACTTCATCCGCCGGACTCGGAATGGCGCGAGACTTTGCGAGCGTCCTCCGTGTGACAAAAATAGGCCCTGGGCTCCGCCGCACCCCAAAAATAACCGCCCGAAGGCTGGGGCGCCAAGTTCGTCCAGCGGAAAAAGGCCACAAAAATGGGTGGGCTATAGCCTTGGGGGGTGGGGCTGGCCAACTTCGTCCGCCGGACTCGGAATGGCGCGAGACTTTGCGAGCGGCCTCCGTGTGCCAAAAATAGGCCCCGGTCACAGCCGCGCCCAAAAATAACCGCCCGAAGGCCGGGGCGCCGAGTTCGTCCAGCGGAAAAAGCCCACAAAAACGGGTGGGCTATAGCGTAGGGGGGTGGGGCTGGCCGACTTCGTCCGCCGGACTCGGAATGGCGCGAGACTTTGTGAGCGGCCTCCGTGTGCCAAAAATAGGCGCCGGGCACAGCCGCGCCCAAAAATAACTGCCCGAAGGCCGGGGTGCCACGTTCGTCCAGCGGAAAAATGCCACAAAAATGGGTGGGCTATAGCCTTGGGGGGTGGGGCTGGCCAACTTTGTCCGCCGGACTCGGAATGGCGCTACACTTTGCGAGCGGCCTTCGTGTGCCAAAAATAGGCCCCGGGCACAGCTGCGCCCAAAAATAACCGCCCGAAGGCCGGGGCGCCGAGTTCGTCCAGCGGAAAAAGCCCACAAAAACGGGTGGGCTATAGCGTAGGGGGGTGGGGCTGGCCGACTTCGTCCGCCGGACTCGGAATGGCGCGAGACTTTGTGAGCGGCCTCCGTGTGCCAAAAATAGGCGCCGGGCACAGCCGCGCCCAAAAATAACTGCCCGAAGGCCGGGGTGCCACGTTCGTCCAGCGGAAAAATGCCACAAAAATGGGTGGGCTATAGCCTTGGGGGGTGGGGCTGGCCAACTTTGTCCGCCGGACTCGGAATGGCGCTACACTTTGCGAGCGGCCTACGTGTGCCAAAAATAGGCCCCGGGCACAGCAGCGCCCAAAAATAACCGCCCGAAGGCCAGGGTGCCAAGTTCGTCCAGCGGAAAAATGCCACAAAAATGGTGGGCTATAGCCTTGGGGGTGGGGCTGGCCAACTTCGTCCGCCGGACTCGGAATGGCGCGAGACTGCGGCGGCCTCCGTGTGCCAAAAATATGCCCCGGCACCGCCGCGCCCAAAAATAACCGCCCGAAGGCCGGGGCGCCAAGTTCGTCCAGCGGAAAAAGGCCACAAAACCGGGTGGGCTATAGCCTTGCGGGTGGGGCTGGCCAGGTTCGTCCGCCGGACTCGGAATGGAGCGAGACTTTGCGAGCGGCCTCCGTGTGCCAAAAATAGGCCCCGGGCACAGCCGCGCCCAAAAATAACCGCCCGAAGGCCGGGGCGCCGAGTTCGTCCAGCGGAAAAAGCCCACAAAAACGGGTGGGCTATAGCCTTGGGGGGTGGGGCTGGCCAACTTCATCCGCCGGACTCGGAATGGCGCGAGACTTTGCGAGCGTCCTCCGTGTGACAAAAATAGCCCCTGGGCTCAGCCGCACCCCAAAAATAACCGCCCGAAGGCCGGGGCGCCAAGTTCATCCAGCGGAAAAAGGCCACAAAAACGGGTGGGCTATAGCCTTGGGGGGTGGGGCTGGCCGACTTCGTCCGCCGGACTCGGAATGGTGCGAGACTTTGCGAGCGGCCTCCGTGTGCCAGAAATAGGCCCCGGGCTTAGCCGCGCCCAAAAATAACAGCCCGAAGGCCGGGGCGCCGAGTTCGTCCCGCGGAAAAAGGCCACAAAAACGGGTGGGCTATAGCCTTGGGGGTGGGGCTGGCCGACTTCGTCCGCCGGACTCGGAATGGCGCGAGACTTTGCGAGCGGTCTCCTTGTGCCAAGAATAGGCCCCGGGAACAGCCGCGCCCAAAAATAACAGCCCGATGGCCGGGACGCCAAGTTCGTCCAGCGGAAAAAGTCCACAAAAACGGGTGGGCTATAGCCTTGGGGGGTGGGGCTGGCCAACTTTGTCCGCCAGACTCGGAATGGCGCTATACTTTGCGAGCGGCCTTCGTGTGCCAAAAATAGGCCCCGGGCACAGCTGCGCCCAAAAATAACCGCACGAAGGCCGGGGTGCCAAATTCGTCCAGAGGAAAAATGCCACAAAAATGGGTGGGCTATAGCGTTGGGGGGTGGGGCTGGCCAACTTCGTCCGCCGGACTCGGAATGGCGCGAGACTTTGCTAGCGGCTTCCGTGTGCCAAAAATAGGCCCCCGGCACAGCCGCGCCCAAAAATAACCGCCCGAAGGCCGGGGCGCCAAGTTCGTCCAGCGGAAAAAGGCCACAAAAACGGGTGGGCTATAGCCTTGGGGGGTGGGGCTAACCCACTTCGTCCGCCAGACTCGGAATGGCGCGAGACTTTACGAGCGGCCTCCTTGTGCCAAAAATAAGTCCCGGGACAGCCGCGCCCAAAAATAACCGCCCGAAGGCCGGAGAGCCAAGTTCGTCCAGCGGAAAAAGGCCACAAAAACGGGTGGTCTATAGCCTTGGGGGGTGGGGCTGGCCAACTTCGTCCGCCGGACTCGGAATGGCGCGAGACTTTACGAGCGGCCTCCGTGTGCTAAAAATAGCCCCGGGCACAGCCGCGCCCAAAAATAACCGCCCGAAGGCCGGGGCGCCAAGTTCGTCCAGCGGAAAAAGGCCACAAAAACGGGTGGGCTATAGCCTTGGGGGGTGGGGCTGGCCAACTTCGTCCGCCGGACTCGGAATGGCGCGAGACATTGCGAGCGGCCTCCGTGTACGAAAAATAGTCCCCAGGCACAGCCGCACCCAAAAATAACCGCCCGAAGGACGGGGCGCCAGGTTAGTCCAGCGGAAAAAGGCCACAAAAACGGGTGGGCTATAGCGTAGGGGGGTGGGGCTGGCCGACTTCGTCCGCCGGACTCGGAATGGCGCGAGACTTTGCGAGCGGCCTTTGTGTGCCAAAAATAGGCCCCGGGCACAGCCGCGCCCAAAAATAACCGCCCGAAGGCCGGGGCGCCAAGTTCGTCCAGCGGAAAAATGCCACAAAAACGGGTGGGCTATAGCCTTGGGGGGTGGGGCTAACCCACTTCGTCCGCCAGACTCGGAATGGCGCGAGACTTTGCGAGCGGCCTCCGTGTGCCAAAAATAGGTCCCGGGCACAGCCGCGCCCAAAAATAACCGCCCGAAGGCCGGAGCGCCAAGTTCGTCCAGCGGAAAAAGGCCACAAAAACGGGTGGGCTATAGCCTTGGGGGGTGGGGCTGGCCAACTTCGTCCGCCGGACTCGGAATGGCGCGAGACTTTGCGAGCGGCCTCCGTGTGCCAAAAATAGCCCCGGGCACAGCCGCGCCCAAAAATAACCGCCCGAAGGCCGGGGCGCCAAGTTCGTCCAGCGGAAAAATGCCACAAAAACGGGTGGGCTATAGCCTTGGGGGGTGGGGCTAACCCACTTCGTCCGCCAGACTCGGAATGGCGCGAGACTTTGCGAGCGGCCTCCGTGTGCCAAAAATAGGCCCCGGGCACAGCCGCGCCCAAAAATAACCGCCCGACGGCCGGAGCGCCAAGTTCGTCCAGCGGAGAAAGGCCACAAAAACGGGTGGGCTATCGCCTTGGGGGGTGGGGCTGGCCAACTTCGTCCGCCGGACTCGGAATGGCGCGAGACTTTGCGAGCGGCCTCCGTGTGCAAAAAATAGCCCCGGGCACAGCCGCGCCCAAAAATAACCGCCCGAAAGCCGGGGCGCCAAGTTCGTCCAGCGGAAAAAGGCCACAAAAACGGGTGGGCTATAGCTTTGGGGTGTGGGGCGGGCCAACTTCGTCCGCCGGACTTGGAATGGCGCGATAATTTGCGAGCGGCCTCCGTGTGCCAAAAATAGGCCCCGGGAACAGCCGCGCCCAAAAATAACAGCCGGAAGGCCGGGGCGCCAGGTTCGTCCGGCGGAAAAAGGCCACAAAAACGGGTGGGCTGTAGCCTTGGGGGGTGGGGCTGGCCAACTTCGTCCGCCGGACTCGGAATGGCGCGAGACTTTGCGAGCGGCCTCCGTGTGCCAAAAATAGGCCCCAGGCACAGCCGCGCCCAAAATTAACTGCCCGAAGGCCGGGGCGCCAAGTTCGTCCAGCGGAAAAAGGCCACAAAAACGGGTGAGCTATAGCCTTGGGGGGTGGGGCTGGCCAAATTCGTCCGCCGGACTCGGAATGGCGCGAGACTTTGCGAGCGGCCTCCGTGTGCCAAAAATAGCCCCGGGCACAGCCGCGCCCAAAAATAACCGCCCGAAGGCCGGGGCGCCAAGTTCGTCCAGCGGAAAAATGCCACAAAAACGGGTGGGCTATAGCCTAGGGGGGTGGGGCTAACCCACTTCGTCCGCCAGACTCGGAATGGCGCGAGACTTTGCGAGCGGCCTCCGTGTGCCAAAAATAGGCCCCGGGCACAGCCGCGCCCAAAAATAACCGCCCGACGGCCGGAGCGCCAAGTTCGTCCAGCGGAGAAAGGCCACAAAAACGGGTGGGCTATCGCCTTGGGGGGTGGGGCTGGCCAACTTCGTCCGCCGGACTCGGAATGGCGCGAGACTTTCCGAGCGGCCTCCGTGTGCCAAAAATAGGCCCCGGGCACAGCCGGGCCCAAAAATAACTGCCCGAATGCCGGGGCGCCAAGTTCGTCCAGCGGAAAAAGGCCGCAAAAACGGGTGGGCTGTAGCCTTGGGGGGTGGTCCTGGCCAACTTCGTCCGCCGGACTCGGAATGGCGCGAGACTTTGCGAGCGGCCTCCGTGTGCCAAAAATAGGCCCCGGGCACAGCCGCGCCCAAAAATAACCGCCCGAAGGCCGGGGCGCCAAGTTCGTCCAGCGGAAAAAGGCCACAAAAACGGGTGAGCTATAGCCTTGGGGGGTGGGGCTGGCCAACTTCGTCCGCCGAACTCGGAATGGCGCGAGACTTTCCGAGCGGCCTTCATGTGCCAAAAATAGGCCCCGGGCACAGCCGGGCCCAAAAATAACTGCCCGAATGCCGGGGCGCCAAGTTCGTCCAGCGGAAAAAGGCCACAAAAACGGGTGGGCTGTAGCCTTGGGGGGTGTGGCTGGCCAACTTCGTCCGCCGGACTCGGAATGGCGCGAGACTTTGCGAGCAGCCTCCGTGTGCCAAAAATAGTCCCCAGGCACAGCCGTACCCAAAAATAACTGCCCGAATGCCGGGGCACCAAGTTCGTCCAGCGGAAAAAGGCCACAAAAACGGGTGGGCTGTAGCCTTGGGGGGTGGGGCTGGCCGACTTCGTCCGCCGGACTCGGAATGGCGCGAGACTTTGCGAGTGGCCTCCGTGTGCCAAAAATAGGCCCCGGCCCCGCCGTGGCCCAAAATAACCGCCCCAAATCCGGGGCGCCAAGTTCGTCCAGCGGAAAAAGGCCACAAAAACGGGTGGGCTATAGCCTTGGCGGGTGGGGATGGCCAACTTCGTCCGCCGGACTCGGAATGGCGCGAGACTTTGCGAGCGGCCTCCGTGTGCCAAAAAGAGGCCCCACCCACAGTCGCGCCCAAAAATAGCCGCCCGAAGGCCGGCGCGCCAAGTTCGTCCAGCGGAAAAAGGCCACAAAAATGGGTGGGCTATAGCCTTGGGGGTTGGGGCTGGCCAACTTCGTCCGCCGGACTCGGAATGACGCGAGACTTTGCGAGCGGCCTCCGTGTGCCAAAAATAGGCCCCGGGCACAGCCGCGCCCAAAAATAACAGCCCGAAGGCCGGGGCGCCGAGTTCGTCCCGCGGAAAAAGACCACAAAAACGGGTGGGCTATTGCCTTGGGGGTGGGGCTGGCCGACTTCGTCCGCCGGACTCGGAATGGCGCGAGACTTTGCGAGCGGCCTCCGTGTGTCTAAAATAGGAACCGGGCAGAGCCGAATCCAAAAATAACCGCCCGAAGGCCGGGGCGCCGAGTTCGTCCAGCGGAAAAAGGCCACAAAAACGGGTGGGCTATAGCCTTGGGGGGTGGGGCTGGCCAACTTCGTCTGCTGGACTCGGAATGGCGCGAGACTTTGTGAGGGGCCTCCGTGTACCAAAAATAGGCCGTGGGCTCAGCCGTAACCAAAAATAACAGCCCGATGGCCGGGACGCCAAGTTCGTCCAGCGGAAAAAGTCCACAAAAACGGGTGGGCTATAGCCTTGGGGGGTGGGGCTGGCCAACTTTGTCCGCCGGACTCGGAATGGCGCTACACTTTGTGAGCGGGCTTCGTGTGCCAAAAATAGGCCCCAGGCACAGCTGCGCCCAAAAATAACCGCACGAAGGCCGGGGTGCCAAGTTCGTCCAGCGGAAAAATGCCACAAAAATGGGTGGGCTATAGCCTTGGGGGGTGGGGCTGGCCAACTTCGTCCGCCGGACTCGGAATGGCGCGAGACTTTGCTAGCGGCCTCCGTGTGCCAAAAATAGGCCCCCGGCACAGCCGCGCCCAAAAATAACCGCCCGAAGGCCGGGGCGCCAAGTTCGTCCAGCGGAAAAAGGCCACAAAAACGGGTGGGCTATAGCCTTGGGGGGTGGGGCTAACCCACTTCGTCCGCCAGACTCGGAATGGCGTGAGACTTTGCGAGCGGCCTCCGTGTGCCAAAAATAGGTCCCGGGACAGCCGCGCCCAAAAATAACCGCCCGAAGGCCGGAGCGCCAAGTTCGTCGAGCGGAAAAAGGCCACAAAAACGGGTGGGCTATAGCGTAGGGGGGTTGGCTGGCCGACTTCGTCCGCCGGACTCGGAATGGCGCGAGACTTTGCGAGCGGCCTCCGTGTGCCAAAAATAGCCCCGGGCACAGCCACGCCCAAAAATAACCGCCCGAAGGCCGGGGCGCCAAGTTCGTCCAGCGGAAAAATGCCACAAAAACGGGTGGGCTATAGCCTTGGGGGGTGGGGCTAACCCACTTCGTCCGCCAGACTCGGAATGGCGCGAGACTTTGCGAGCGGCCTCCGTGTGCCAAAAATAGGTCCCGGGCACAGCCGCGCCCAAAAATAACCGCCCGAAGGCCGGGGCGCCAAGTTCGTCCAGCGGAAAAAGGCCACAAAAACGGGTGGGCTATAGCCTTGGGGGGTGGGGCTGGCCAACTTCGTCCGCCGGACTCGGAATGGAGCGAGACTTTGCGAGCGGCCTCCGTGTGCCAAAAATAGCCCCGGGCACAGCCGCGCCCAAAAATAACCGCCCCAAATCCGGGGCGCCAAGTTCGTCCAGCGGAAAAAGGCCACAAAAACGGGTGGGCTATAGCCTTGGGGGTGGGGCTGGCCGACTTCGTCCGCCGGACTCGGAATGGCGCGAGACTTTGCGAGCGGTCTCCTTGTGCCAAGAATAGGCCCCGGGAACAGCCGCGCCCAAAAATAACAGCCGGAAAGCCGGGGCGCCAAGTTCGTCCGGCGGAAAAAGGCCACAAAAACGGGTGGGCTGTAGCCTTGGGGGGTGTGGCTGGCCAACTTCGTCCGCCGGACTCGGAATGACGCGAGACTTTGCGAGCGGCCTCCGTGTGCCAAAAATAGGCCCCGGGCACAGCCGCGCCCAAAAATAACCGCCCGAAGGCCGGGGCGCCAAGTTCGTCCAGCGGAAAAATGCCACAAAAACGGGTGGGCTATAGCCTTGGGGGGTGGGGCTAACCCACTTCGTCCGCCAGACTCGGAATGGCGCGAGACTTTGCGAGCGGCCTCCGTGTGCCAAAAATAGGTCCCGGGCACAGCCGCGCCCAAAAATAACCGCCCGAAGGCCGGAGCGCCAAGTTCGTCCAGCGGAAAAAGGCCACAAAAACGGGTGGGCTATAGCCTTGGGGGGTGGGGCTGGCCAACTTCGTCCGCCGGACTCGGAATGGAGCGAGACTTTGCGAGCGGCCTCCGTGTGCCAAAAATAGCCCCGGGCACAGCCGCGCCCAAAAATAACCGCCCGAAAGCCGGGGCGCCAAGTTCGTCCAGCGGAAAAAGGCCACAAAAACGGGTGGGCTATAGCTTTGGGGGGTGGGGCGGGCCAACTTCGTCCGCCGGACTTGGAATGGTGCGAGACTTTGCGAGCGGCCTCCGTGTGCCAAAAATAGGCCCCGGGCACAGCCGCGCCCAAAAATAACCACCCGAAGGCCGGGGCGCCAAGTTCGTCCAGCGGAAAAAGGCCACAAAAACGGGTGAGCTATAGCCTTGGGGGGTGGGGCTGGCCAACTTCGTCCGCCGAACTCGGAATGGCGCGAGACTTTCCGAGTGGCCTCCGTGTGCCAAAAATAGGCCCCGGGCACAGCCGGGCCCAAAAATAACCGCCCCAAATCCGGGGCGCCAAGTTCGTCCAGCGGAAAAAGGCCACAAAAACGGGTGGGCTATAGCCTTGGGGGTGGGGCTGGCCGACTTCGTCCGCCGGACTCGGAATGGCGCGAGACTTTGCGAGCGGTCTCCTTGTGCCAAGAATAGGCCCCGGGAACAGCCGCGCCCAAAAATAACAGCCGGAAAGCCGGGGCGCCAAGTTCGTCCGGCGGAAAAAGGCCACAAAAACGGGTGGGCTGTAGCCTTGGGGGGTGGGGCTGGCCAACTTCGTCCGCCGGACTCGGAATGGCGCGAGACTTTGCGAGAGGCCTCCGTGTGCCAAAAATAGGCCCCGGGCACAGCATCGCCCAAAAATAACCGCCCGAAGGCCGGGGCGCCAAGTTCGTCCAGCGGAAAAAGGCCACAAAAACGGGTGGGCTGTAGCCTTGGGGGGTGGGGCTGGCCAACTTCGTCCGCCGGACTCGGAATGGCGCGAGACTTTGGGAGCGGCCTCCGTGTGCCAAAAATAGGCCCGGGCACTGCCGCGCCCAAAAATAACCGCCCGAAGGCCGGGGCGCCAAGTTCGTCCAGCGGAAAAAGGCCACAAAAACGGGTGAGCTATAGCCTTGGGGGGTGGGGCTGGCCAACTTCGTCCGCCGAACTCGGAATGGCGCGAGACTTTCCGAGCGGCCTCCGTGTGCCAAAAATAGGCCCCGGGCACAGCCGGGCCCAAAAATAACCGCCCCAAATCCGGGGCGCCAAGTTCGTCCAGCGGAAAAAGGCCACAAAAACGGGTGGGCTATAGCCTTGGGGGGTGGGGATGGCCAACTTCGTCCGCCGAACTCGGAATGGCGCGAGACTTTCCGAGTGGCCTCCGTGTGCCAAAAATAGGCCCCGGGCACAGCCGGGCCCAAAAATAACCGCCCCAAATCCGGGGCGCCAAGTTCGTCCAGCGGAAAAAGGCCACAAAAACGGGTGGGCTATAGCCTTGGGGGTGGGGCTGGCCGACTTCATCCGCCGGACTCGGAATGGCGCGAGACTTTGCGAGCGGCCTCCGTGTGCCAAAAATAGGCCCCGGACAGAGTCGCGCCCAAAAATAACCGCTCGAAGGCCGGGGCGCCAAGTTCGTCCAGCGGAAAAAGGCCACAAAAACGGGTGGGCTATAGCCTTGGGGGGTGGGGCTGGCCAACTTCGTCCGCCGGACTCGGAATGGCGCGAGACTTTGCGAGCGGCCTCCGTGTGCCAAAAATAGGCCCCGGCCACAGCCGCACCCAAAAATAACCGCCCGAAGGCCGGGGCGCCAACTTCGTCCAGCGGAAAAAGGCCACAAAAACGGGTGGGCTATAGCCTTGCGGGGTGGGGCTGGCCCACTTCGTCCGCCGGACTCGGAATGGCGCGAGACTTTGCGAGCGGCCTCCGTGTACCAAAAATAGGCCCCGGGCACAGCCGCGCCCAAAAATAACCGCCCGAAGGCCGGGGCGCCGAGTTCGTCCAGCGGAAAAGGGCAACAATATCGGGTGGGCTATAGCCTTGGGGGTGGGGCTGGCCAACTTCGTCCGCGGACTCGGAATGGCGCGAGACTTTAAGAGCGGCCTCCTTGTACCAAAAATAGGCCCGGGCACAGCCGTGCCTAAAAATAACAGCCCGAAGGCCGGGCGCCAAGTTCGTGCAGCGGAAAAAGGCCACAAAAACGGGTGGGCTATAGCCTTGGGGGGTGGGGCTGGCCCGCTCCGTCCGCCGGATGCGGAATGACGCGAGACTTTGCGAGCGGCCTCCGTGTGCCAAAAATAGGCCCCGGGCTCAGCCGCGCCCAAAATAACCGCCCGAAGGCCGGGGTGCCAAGTTCGTTCAGCGGAAATAGGAAACAAAAACGGGTGGGCTATAGCCTTGCGGGGTGGGGCTGGCCCACTTCGTCCGCCGGACTCGGAATGGTGGGAGACTTTGCGGCGGCCTCCGTGTGCTAAAAATAGGCCCGGCCACAGCCGCGCCAAAAATAACTGCCCGAAGGCCGGGCGCCAACTACGTCCAGCGGAAAAAGGCCACAAAAGCGGGTGGGCTATAGCCTTGCGGGTGGGGCTGGCCCACCGTCCGCCGGACTCGGAATGGTGGGAGACTTTGCGAGCGGCCTCCGTGCACCAAAAATAGGCCCCGGGCACAGCCGCGCCCAAAAATAGTCGCCCGAAGGCCGGGGCGCCAAGTTCGTCCAGCGGAAAAAGGCCACAAAAACAGGTGGGCTATAGCCTTGGGGGGTGGGGCTGGCCAACTTCGTCCGCCGGACTCGGAATGGCGCGAGACTTTGCGAGTGGCCTCCGTGTGCGAAAACTAGGCCCCGGGCTCAGCCGCGCCCAAAAAAAACCGTCCGAAGTCCGGGGCGCCAAGTTCGTCCGGCGGAAAAAGGCCACAAAAACGGGTGGGCTGTAGCCTTGGGGGGTGGGGCTGGCCAACTTCGTCCGCCGGACTCGGAATGGCGTGAGACTTTGCGAGCGGCCTCCGTGTGCCAAAAATAGGCCCCGGGCACAGCCTCGCCCAAAAATAACCGCCCGAAAGCCGGGGCGCCAAGTTCGTCCAGCGGAAAAAGGCCACAAAAACGGGTGGGCTATAGCCTTGGGGGGTGGCGCTGGCCGACTTCGTCCGCCGGAATCGGAATGGCGCGAGACTTTCCGAGCGGCCTCCGTGTGCCAAAAATAGGCCCCGGACAGAGTCGCGCCCAAAAATAACCGCTTGAAGGCCGGGGCGCCAAGTTCGTCCAGCGGAAAAAGGCCACAAAAACGGGTGGGCTATAGCCTTGGGGGGTGGGGCTGGCCAACTTCGTCCGCCGGACTCGGAATGGCGCGAGACTTTGCGAGCGGCCTCCGTGTGCCAAAAATAGGCCCCGGACACAGCCGCCCCCAAAAATAACCGCCCGAAGGCCGGGGCGCCAACTTCGTCCAGCGGAAAAAGGCCACAAAAACGGGTGGGCTATAGCCTTGCGGGGTGGGGCTGGCCCACTCGTCCGCCGGACTCGGAATGGCGCGAGACTTTGCGAGCGGCCTCCGTGTACCAAAAATAGGCCCCGGGCACAGCCGCGCCCAAAAATAACCGCCCGAAGGCCGGGGCGCCGAGTTCGTCCAGCGGAAAAAGGCCACAAAAACGGGTGGGCTATAGCCTTGGGGGGTGGGGCTGGCCAACTTCGTCCGCCGGACTCGGAATGGCGCGAGACTTTAAGAGCGGCCTCCTTGTACCAAAAATAGGCCCCGGGCACAGCCGTGCCCAAAAATAACAGCCCGAAGGCCGGGGCGCCAAGTTCGTGCAGCGGAAAAAGGCCACAAAAACGGGTGGGCTATAGCCTTGGGGGGTGGGGCTGGCCCGCTCCGTCCGCCGGACGCGGAATGACGCGAGACTTTGCGAGCGGCCTCCGTGTGCCAAAAATAGGCCCCGGGCTCAGCCGCGCCCAAAAATAACCGCCCGAAGGCCGGGGTGCCAAGTTCGTTCAGCGGAAATAGGAAACAAAAACGGGTGGGCTATAGCCTTCGGGGGTGGGGCTGGCCAACTTCGTCCGCCGGACTCGGAATGGCGCGAGACTTTGCGAGCGGCCTCCGTGTGCTAAAAATAGGCCCCGGCCACAGCCGCGCCCAAAAATAACTGCCCGAAGGCCGGGGCGCCAACTACGTCCAGCGGAAAAAGGCCACAAAAACGGGTGGGCTATAGCCTTGCGGGGTGGGGCTGGCCCACTTCGTCCGCCGGACTCGGAATGGTGGGAGACTTTGCGAGCGGCCTCCGTGCACCAAAAATAGGCCCCGGGCACAGCCGCGCCCAAAAATAGTCGCCCGAAGGCCGGGGCGCCAAGTTCGTCCAGCGGAAAAAGGCCACAAAAACAGGTGGGCTATAGCCTTGGGGGGTGGGGCTGGCCAACTTCGTCCGCCGGACTCGGAATGGCGCGAGACTTTGCGAGTGGCCTCCGTGTGCGAAAACTAGGCCCCGGGCTCAGCCGCGCCCAAAAAAAACCGTCCGAAGTCCGGGGCGCCAAGTTCGTCCAGTAGAAAAAGGCCACAAAAACGGGTGGGCTATAGCCTTGGGGGGTGGGGCTGGCCAACTTCGTCCGCCGGACTCGGAATGGCGCGAGACTTTGCGAGCGGCCTCCGTGTGCCAAAAATAGGCCCCGGCCACAGCCGCGCCCAAAAATAACTGCCCGAAGGCCGGGGCGCCAACTACGTCCAGCGGAAAAAGGCCACAAAAACGGGTGGGCTATAGCCTTGCGGGGTGGGGCTGGCCCACTTCGTCCGCCGGACTCGGAATGGCGCGAAACTTTGCGAGCGGCCTCCGCGCACGAAAAATAGGCCCCGGGCACAGCCGCGCCCAAAAATAACCGCCCGAAGGCTGGGGCGCCGAGTTCGTCCAGCGGAAAAAGGCCACAAAAACGGGTGGGCTATAGCCTTGGGGGGTGGGGCTGGCCAACTTCGTCCGCCGGACTCGGAATGGCGCGAGACTTTGCGAGCGGCCTCCGTGTGCCAGAAATAGGCCCCGGGCACAGCCGCGCCCAAAAATAACCGCCCGAAGGCCGGGGCGCCAAGTTCGTCCAGCGGAAAAAGGCCACAAAAACGGGTGGGCTATAGCCTTGGGGGGTGCTGGCCAACTTTGTCCGCCGGAATCGGAATGGCGCGAGACTTTGCGAGCGGCCTCTATGTGCCAAAAATAGTCCCCGGGCACAGCCGCGGCCAAAAATAACCGGCCGAAGGCCGGGGCGCCAAGTTCGTCCAGCGGAAAAAGGCCACAAAAACGGGTGGGCTATAGCCTTGGGGGGTGGGGCTGGCAAACTTCTTCCACCGCACTAGGAATGGCGCGAGACTTTGCGAGAGGTCTCCGTGTGCCAAAAATAGGCTCCGGGCACAGCCGCGCCCAAAAATAACCGCCCGAAGACCGGGGCGCCAAGTTCGTCCAGCGGAAAAAGGCCACAAAAACGGGTGGGCTATAGCCTTGGGAGGTGGGGCTGGCCAACTTCGTCCGCCGGACTCAGAATGGTGCGAGACTTTGCGAGCGGCCTCCATGTGCCAAAAATAGTCCCCGGGCACAGCCGCGGCCAAAAATAACCGCCCGAAGGCCGGGGCACCAAGTTCGTCCAGCGGAAAAAGGCCACAAAAACGGGTGGGCTATAACCTCGGGGGGTGGGGCTGGCCCACTTCGTCCGCCGGACTCGGAATGGCGCGAGACATTGCGAACGGTCTCCGTGTGTCAAAAATAGGCCCCGGGCACAGCCGCACCCAAAAATAACCGCCCTAAGGCCGGGGAGCCAAGTTCGTCCGGCGGAAAAAGGCCACAAAAATGGGTGGGCTATAGCCTTGGGGGGTGGGGCTGGCCCACTTCGTCCGCCGGACTAGGAATGGCGCGAGACTTTGCGAACGGCCTCTGTGTGCCAAAAATAGGCCCCGGACACAGCCGCGCCAAAAAATAACCGCCCGAAGGCCGGGGCGCCATGTTCGTCCAGCGGAAAAAGGCCACAAAAACGGGTGGGCTAGAGCCTTGGGGGGTGGGGCTGGCCGACTTCGTCCGCCGGACTCGGAATGGCACGAGACTTTTCGAGCGGCCTCTGTGTGCCAAAAATAGGCCCCGGGCACAGCCGTGCCCAAAAATAACCGCCCGAAGGCTGGGACGCCAACTTCATCCAGCGGAAAAAGGCACAAAAACGGGTGGGCTATAGTCTTGGGGGGTGGGGCTGCCCAACTTCGTCCGCCGGACTCGGAATGGCGTGAGACATTGCGAGCGGCCTCCGTGTGCCAAAAATGGGCCCCGGGCACAGCCGCGCCCAAAAATAACCGCCCGAAGGCCGGGGCGCCAAAAGGCCACAAAAACGGGTGGGCTATAGCCTTGGGGGGTGGGGCTGGCCAACTTCGTCCGCCGGACTCGGAATGGCGCGAGACTTTGTGAGCGGCCTCCGTGTGCCAAAAATAGGCCCCGGACACAGCCGCGCCCAAAAATAACCGCCCGAAGGCCGGGGCGCCAAGTTCGTCCAACGGAAAAATGGCCAAAAAACCGGTGGGCTATAGCCTTGGGGAGAGGGGCTGGCCAACTTCGTCCGCCGGACTCGGAATGGGGCAAGACTTTGCGAGCGGCCTCTGGGTGCCAAAAATAGGCCGCGGGCACGGCCGCGCCCAAAAATAACAGCCCGAAGGCCGGGGCGCCAAGTTCGTCCAGCGGAAAAATGGCAAAAAAATGGGTGGGCTATAGGCTTGGGGGGAGGGGCTGGCCAACTTCGTCCGCCGGACTCGGAATGGGCCGAGACTTTGCGAGTGGCCTCTGTATGCCAAAAATAGGCCGCGGACACAGCCGCACCGAAAAATAACCGCCCGAAGGCCGGGGCGCCAAGTTCGTCCAACGGAAAAATGGCCAATAAACTGGTGGGCTATAGCCTTGGGGGGAGGGGCTGGCCAACTTCGTCCGCCGGACTCGGAATGGGGCGAGAATTTGTGAGCGGCCTCCGCGTGCCAAAAATAGGCCACGGGCACAGCCACGACCAAAAATAACCCCCCGAAGGTCGGCGCGCCCAAACCCCCCAGCGGAAAAATGGCCAAAAAACGGGTGGGCTATAGCCTTGGGGAGGGCTGGCCAACAAATCCGCCGGACTCGGAATGGGGCGAGACTTTGCGAGCAGCCTCCGCGTGCCAAAAAGAGGCCGCGGGCACAGTCGCGCCCAAAAATAACCGCCCGAAGGCCGGGGCACCAATTTCGTCCAGCGGAAAAATGGCCAAAAAACGGGTGGGCTATAGCCTTGGGGGGAGGGGCTGGCCCACTTCGTCCGCCGGACTCGGAATGGGGCTTGACTTTGCGAGCGGCCTCCGCGTGCCAAAAATAGGCCGCGGGCACAGCCGCGCCCAAAAATAACCGCCCGAAGGCTGGGGCGCCAAGTTCGTCCAGCGGAAAAATGGCCACAAAAACGGGTGGGAATAGCTTTGGGGGGTGGGGCTGGCCACCTTCGTCCGCCGAACTCGGAATGGCGCGAGACTTTGTGAGGTGACTCCGTGTGCCAAAAATAGGCCGCGGGCACAACAGCGCCAGAAAATACCCACCCGAAGGCCGGGGCGCCAAGTTCGTCCTGCGGAAAAAGGCCACAAAAACGGGTGGGCTATAGCCTTGGGGGGTGGGTCTGGCCGACTTCGTCCGCCGGACTCGGAATGGCGCGAGACTTTGCGAGGTGCCTCTGTGTGCCAAAAATAGGCCGCGGGCTCAGCCGCGCCCAAAAATACCCGCCCGAAGGCCGGGGCGCCAAGTTCGTCCAGCGGAAAAGGCCACAAAACGGGTGGGATATAGCCTTGGGGGGTGGGGCTGTCCAACTTCGTCCGCCGGACTCGGAATGGCGCGAGACTTTACAAGGCGCGTCCGTGTGCGAAAAATAGGCTGCGGGCACAGCCGCACCCAAAAATACCCGCCCGAAGGCCGGGAGGCCAAGTTCGTCCAGCGGAAAAAGGCCACAAAAACGGGTGGGCTATAGCCTTGGTGGGTGGGGCTGGCCAACTTCGTCCTCCGGACTCGGAATGGCGCGAGACTTTGCGAGGGGCCTCCATATGCAAAAAATAGGCTGCGGGCACAGCCGCGCCCAAAAATAACCGCCCGAAGGCCGGGGCGCCATGTTCGACCAGCGGAAAAAGGCCACAAAAACGGGTGGGCTATAGCCTTGGGGGGTGGGTCTGGCCGACTTCGTCCGCCGGACTCGGAATGGCGCGAGACTTTGCGAGGTGCCTCTGTGTGCCAAAAATAGGCCGCGGGCTCAGCCGCGCCCAAAAATACCCGCCCGAAGGCCGGGGCGCCAAGTTCGTCCAGCGGAAAAAGGCCACAAAAACGGGTGGGCTATAGCCTTGGGGGGTGGGGCTGTCCAACTTCGTCCGCCGGACTCGGAATGGCGCGAGACTTTACAAGGCGCGTCCGTGTGCGAAAAATAGGCTGCGGGCACAGCCGCACCCAAAAATACCCGCCCGAAGGCCGGGAGGCCAAGTTCGTCCAGCGGAAAAAGGCCACAAAAACGGGTGGGCTATAGCCTTGGTGGGTGGGGCTGGCCAACTTCGTCCTCCGGACTCGGAATGGCGCGAGACTTTGCGAGGGGCCTCCATATGCAAAAAATAGGCTGCGGGCACAGCCGCGCCCAAAAATAACCGCCCGAAGGCCGGGGCGCCATGTTCGACCAGCGGAAAAAGGCCACAAAAACGGGTGGGCTATAGCCTTGGGGGGTGGGGCTGGCCGACTTCGTCCGCCGGACTCGGAATGGCGCGAGACTTTGCGAGTTCCTCCGGGTGCCAAAAATAGGCCGCGGGCACAGCCGCGCCCAAAAATACCCGCCCGAGGGCCGGGGCGCCAATTTCGTCCAGCGGAAAAAGGCCACAAAAACGGGTGGGCTATAGCCTCTGGTGTTGGGGCTGGCCAACTTCGTCCGCCGGACTCGGAATGGCGCGAGACATTGCGAGGGGCCTCCGTATGCAAAAAATAGGTCGCGGGCACAGCCGCGTCCAAAAATAACCGCCCGAAGGCCGGGGCGCCAAGTTCGACCAGCGGAAAAAGGCCACAAAAACGGGTGGGCTATAGCCTTGGGGGGTGGGGCTGGCCGACTTCGTCCGCCGGAATCGGAATGGCGCGAGACTTTGCGAGGCGCCTCCGTCTGCCAAAATTAGGCCGTGGGCACAGCCGCGCCCAAAAATACCCGCCCGAGGGCCGGGGCGCCAATTTCGTCCAGCAGAAAAAGGCCACAAAAACGGGTGGGCTATAGCCTTGGGGGGTGGGGCTGGCCAACGTCGTCCGCCGGACTCGGAATGGCGCGAGACTTTGCGAGGCACCTCCGTGTTCCAAAAATAGGCCACGGGCACAGCCGCGCCCAAAAATACCCGCCCGAGGGCCGGGGCGCCAATTTCGTCCAGCGAAAAAAGGCCACAAAAACGGGTGGGCTATAGCCTCTGGTGTTGGGGCTGGCCAACTTCGTCCGCCGGACTCGGAATGGCGTGAGACTTTGCGAGGGGCCTCCGTATGCAAAAAATAGGTCGCGGGCACAGCCGCGCCCAAAAATAACCGCCCGAAGGCCGGGGCGCCAAGTTCGACCAGCGGAAAAAGGCCACAAAAACGGGTGGGCTATAGGCTTGGGGGGTGGGGCTGGCCGACTTCGTCCGCCGGACTCGGAATGGCGCGAGACTTTGCGAGTTCCTCCGGGTGCCAAAAATAGGCCGCGGGCACAGCCGCGCCCAAAAATACCCGCCCGAGGGCCGGGGCGCCAAGTTCGCCCAGCGGAAAAAGGCCACAAAAACGGGTGGGCTATACCCTCGGGGGGTGGGGCTGGCCCACTTCGTCCGCCGGACTCGGAATGGCGCGAGACTTTGCGAGGGGCCTCCGTGTGCCAAAAATAGGCCGTGGGCACAGCCGCGCCCAAAAATAATCTCCCGAAGGCCGGGGCGCCAAGCTCGTCCAGCGGAAAAAGGCCACAAAAACGGGTGGGCTATGGCCTTGGGGGGTGGGGCTGGCCAACTTCGTCCGCCGGACTCGGAATGGCGCGAGACTTTACGAGGGGCCTCCGTGTGCCAAAAATAGGCCGCGGACACGGGTGCGCCAAAAAATAACCGCCCAAAGGCCAGGGCGCCAAGTTCGTCCAGCGGAAAAAGGCCACAAAAACGGGTGGGCTATAGCCTTGGGGGGTGGGGCTGGCCAACTTCGTCCGCCGGACTCGGAATGGTGCCCGTCTTTGCGAGGGGCCTCCGTGTGCCAAAAATAGGCCGTGGTCATAGCCGCGTCCAAAAATAACCTCCCGAAGGCTGGGGCGCCATACTCGTCCAGCGGAAAAAGGGCAAAAAAACGGGTGGGTTATGGCCTTGGGGGGTGGGGCTGGCCAACTTCGTCCGCCGGACTAGGAATGGCGCGAGACTTTACGAGGGCCCTCCGTGTGCCAAAAATAGGGCGCGGACACAGGCGCGCCAAAAAATAACCGCCGGAAGGCCGGGGCTGTCAAGTTCGTCCAGCGGAAAAAGGCCACAAAAACGGGTGGGCTATAGCCTTGGGGGGTGGGGCAGGCCAACTTCGTCCGCCGGACTCGGAATGGCGCGACACTTTGCGAGGGGCCTCCATGTGCCAAAAATAGGCCGCGGGCACAGCCACGCCCAAAAATAACCGCCCGAAGGCTGGGGCGCCATGTTCGTCCAGCGGAAAAAGGCGACAAAAACGGGTGGGCTATAGCCTTGGGGGATGGGGCTGGCCAACTTCGTCCGCCGGACTCGGAATTGCGCGAGACTTTGCGAGGGGCCTCCATGTGCCAAAAATATGCCACGGGCACAGCCACGCCCAAAAATAACCGCCCAAGGCCGGGGCGCCAAGTTCGTCCAGCGGAAAAAGGTAAGAAAAACGGGTGGGCTATAGCCTTGGGGGGTGGGGCAGGCCAACTTCGTCCGCCGGACTCGGAATGGCGCGACACTTTGCGAGGGGCCTCCATGTGCCAAAAATAGGCCGCGGGCACAGCCACGCCCAAAAATAACCGCCCGAAGGCTGGGGCGCCATGTTCGTCCAGCGGAAAAAGGCGACAAAAACGGGTGGGCTATAGCCTTGGGGGATGGGGCTGGCCAACTTCGTCCGCCGGACTCGGAATTGCGCGAGACTTTGCGAGGGGCCTCCATGTGCCAAAAATATGCCACGGGCACAGCCACGCCCAAAAATAACCGCCCAAGGCCGGGGCGCCAAGTTCGTCCAGCGGAAAAAGGTAAGAAAAACGGGTGGGCTATAGCCTTGGGGGGTGGGGCTGGCCAACTTCGTCCGCCGGACTCGGAATGGGGTGAGACTTTGCGAGCGGCCTCCGGCTGCCAAAAATAGGCCGCGGGCACAGCCGCGCCCAAAAATAACCGCCCGAAGGCCGGGCCGCGGTCGTCCCAGCGGAAAAATGGCCAAAAAACGGGTGGGCTATAGCCTTGGAGGGAGGGGCTGGCCGACTTCGTCCGCCGGACTCGGAATGGGGCCAGACTTTGTAAGCGGCCTCCGCGTACCAAAAATAGGCCGCGGGCACAGGCGCTCCCAAAAATAACCGCCCGAAGGCTGGGGCGCCAAGTTCGTCCAGCGGAAAAAGGCCACAAAAACGGGTGGGCTATAGCCTTGGGGGGTGGGGCAGGCCAACTTCGTCCGCCGGACTCGGAATGGTGCGAGACTTTGCGAGGGGCCACCGTGTACCAAAAATAAGCCACGGGAACAGCCGCACCAAAAAATAACCACCCGAAGGCCGGGGCGCCAAGTTCGTCCAGCTAAAAATTGCCAAAAAACGGGTGGGCTATAGCCTTGGGGGGAGGGGCTGGCCAACTTCGTCCGCCGGACTCAGAATGGGGTGAGACTTTGCGAGCGGCCTTCGAGTGCCAAGAATAGGCCGTCGGCACAGCCGCGCCCAAAAATAACCCCCCGAAGGTCGGCGCGCCCAAACCCCCCAGCGGAAAAATGGCCAAAAAACGGGTGGGCTATAGCCTTGGGGGGAGGGGCTGGCCAACTTCGTCCGCCGGACTCGGAATGGCGCGAGACTTTACGAGGGGCCTCCGTGTGCCAAAAATAGGGTGCGGACACAGGCGCGCCAAAAAATAACCGCCCGAAGGCCAGGGCGTCAAGTTCGTCCAGCGGAAAAAGGCCACAAAAACGGGTGGGCTATAGCCTTGGGGGGTGGGGCAGGCCAACTTCGTCCGCCGGACTCGGAATGGTGCGAGACTTTGCGAGGGGCCACCGTGTACCAAAAATAAGCCACGGGAACAGCCGCACCAAAAAATAACCACCCGAAGGCCGGGGCGCCAAGTTCGTCCAGCTAAAAATTGCCAAAAAACGGGTGGGCTATAGCCTTGGGGGGAGGGGCTGGCCAACTTCGTCCGCCGGACTCGGAATGGGGCGAGACTTTGAGAGCGGCCTCCGCGTTCCAAAAATAGGCTGCGGCCACAGCCGCGCCCAAAAATAACCGCCGGAAGGCCGGGGCGCCAAGTTCGTCCAGCGGAAAAATGGCCAAAAAACAGGTGGGCTATAGCCTTGGAGGGAGGGGCTGGCCGACTTCGTCCGCCAGACTCGGAATGGGGCCAGACTTTTGCAAGCGGCCTCCGCGAGCCAAAAATAGGCCACGGGCACAGCCGCACCAAAAAATAACCACCCGAAGGCCGGGGCGCCAAGTTCGTCCAGCTAAAAATTGCCAAAAAACGGGTGGGCTATAGCCTTGGGGGGAGGGGCTGGCCGACTTCGTCCGCCGGACTCGGAATGGGGCGAGACTTTGCGAGCGCCCTCCACGTGCCAAAAATAGGCCTTGGGCACAGCCGCGCCCAAAAATAACCACCCGAAGGCCGGGGCGCCAAGTTCGTCCAGCGGAAAAATGGCCAAAAAACGGGTGCGCTATAGCCTTGGGGGGATGGGCGGGCCAACTTCGTCCGCCGGACTCGGAATGGGGCGAGACTTTGCGAGCGGCCTCCGCGTGCCAAAAATAGGCCTTGGGCACAGCCGCGCCCAAAAATAACCACCCGAAGGCCGGGGCGCCAAGTTCGTCCAGCGGAAAAATGGCCAAAAAACGGGTGGGCTATAGCCTTGGGGGGAGGGGCTGGCCATCTTCGTCCGCCGGACTCGGAATGGGGCGAGACTTTGCGAACGGCCTCCCCGTGCCAAAAATAGGCCACGCGCACAGCCGCATCCAAAAATAGCTGCCCGAAGTTCGTCCAGCGGAAATATGGCCAAAAAACGGGTGGGCTATAGCCTTGGGGGGAGGGGCTGGCCAACTTCGTCCGCCGGACTCGGAATAGGGCGAGACTTTGCGAACGGCCTCCGCGTCCCAAAAATAGGCTACGGTCACCGCCGCGCCCAAAAATAACCACCCGAAGGCCGGGGCGCCAAGTTCATCCAGCTAAAAATTGCCAAAAAACGGGTGGGCTATAGCCTTGGGGGGAGGGCTGGCCAACTTCGTCCGCCGGACTCGGAATGGGGCGAGACTTTGCGAATGGCCTCCGCATGCCAAAACTAGGCTGCGGGCACAGCCGCGCACAAAAATAACCGCCCGAAGGCCGGGGCGCCAATTTCGTCCAGCTGAAAAATGGCCAAAAAACGGGTGGGCTATAGCCTTGGGGGGAGGGGCTGGCCAACTTCGTCCGCCGGACTCGGAATGGGGCGAGACTTTGAGAGCGGCCTCTGCGTGCCAAAAATAGGGCGCGGGCACAGCGGTACCCAAAAATAACTGCCCGAAGGCCGGGGCGCCAAGTTCGTCCAGCGGAAAAATGGCCAAAAAACGGGTGGGCTATAGCCTTGGGGGGAGGGGCTGGCAAACTTCATCCGCCGTACTCGGAATGGGGCGGGACTTTGGGAGCAGCCTCCGCGTGCCAAAAATAGGTCGCGGGCACAGCCGCGCCCAAAAATAACTACCCGAAGGCCGGGGCGCCAAGTTCGTCCAGCGGAAAAATGGCCAAAAAACGGGTGGGCTATAGCCTTGGGGGGAGGGGCTGGCCAACTTCGTCCGCCGGACTCGGAATGGGGCGAGACTCTTCCAATGGCCTCCGCGTGCCAAAAATAGGCCGCGGGCACAGCCGCGCCCAAAAATAACCGCCCGAAGGCCGGGGCGCCAAGTTCGTCCAGCGGAAAAATGGCCAAAAAACGGGTGGGCTATAGCCTTGGGGGGAGGGGCTGGCCCACTTCGTCCGCCGGACTCGGAATGGGGCAAGACTTTGCGAGCGGCCTCCGTGTGCCAAAAATAGGCCGTGGGCACAGCCGCGCCCAAAAATAACCGTCCGAAAGCCGGGGCGCCAAGTTCGTCCAGCGGAAAAATGGCCAAAAAACGGGTGGGCTATAGCCTTGGGGGGAGAGGCTGGCCAACTTCGTCCGCCGGACTCGGAATGGGCGAGACTTTACGAGCGGCCTCCGCGTCCCAAAAATAGGCCGCGGGCACAGCCGTGCCCAAAAATACCCGCCCGAAGGCCGGGGCGCCAAGTTCGTCCAGCGGAAAAAGGCCACAAAAACGGGTGGGCTATAGCCTTGGGGGGTGGGGCTGGCCAACTTTGTCCCCCGGACTCGGAATGGCGCGAGACTTTGCGAGCGGCCTCCGTGTGCCAAAAATAGGCCCCGGGCACAGCCGCGCCCAAAAATAACCGCCCGAAGGCCGGGGCGCCAAGTTCGTCCAGCGGAAAAAGGCCACAAAAACGGGTGGGCTATAACCTTGGGGGGTGGGGCTGAACCACTTCGTCCGCCGGACTCGGAATGGCGCGAGACTTTGCGAACGGCCTCCGTGTACCAAAAGTAGGCCCCGGGCACAGCCGCGCCCAAAAATAACCGCCCGAAGGCCGGGGCGCCAACTTCGTCCAGCGGAATAAGGCCACAAAAACGGGTGGGCTATAGCCTTCGGGGGTGGGGCTGGCCAGCTTCGTCCGCCGGACTCGGAATGGCGCGAGACTTTGCGTGCGGCCTCCGTGTGCCAAAAATAGGCCCCGGGCACAGCCGCGCCCAAAAATAACCGCCCGAAGGCCGGGGCGCCAAGTTCGTCCAGCGGAAAAAGGCCACAAAAACGGGTGGGCTATAGCCTTGGGAGGGTGGGGCTGGCCCACTTCGTCCGCCGGACTCGGAATGGCGCGAGACTTTCCGAGCGGCCTCCGTGTGCCAAAAATAGGCCCCGGGCACAGCCGCACCCAAAAATAACCGCCCGAAGGCCGGGGCGCCAAGTTCGTCCAGCGGAAAAAGGCCACAAAAACGGGTGGGCTATAGCCTTGGGGGGTGGGGCTGGCCAGCTTCGTCCGCCGGACTCGGAATGGCGCGAGACTTTGCGTGCGGCCTCCGTGTGCCAAAAATAGGCCCCGGGCACAGCCGCGCACAAAATTAACCGCCCGAAGGCCGGGGCGCCAAGTTCGTCCAGCGGAAAAAGGCCACAAAAACGGGTGGGCTATAACCTTGGGGGGTGGGGCTGGCCCACTTCGTCCGCCGGACTCGGAATGGCGCGAGACTTTGCGAGCGGCCTCCGTATGCCAAAAATAGGCCCCGGGCACAGCCGCGTCCAAAAATAACCGCCCGAAGGCCGGGGCACCAAGTTCGTCCAGCGGAAAAAGGCCACAAAAACGGGTGGGCTATAGTCTTAGGGGTGGGGCTGGCCAACTTCGTCCGCCGGACTCGGAATGGCGCGAGACTTTGCGAGCGGCCTCGGTGTGCCAAAAATAGGCCCCGGGCACAGCCGTACCCAAAAATAACCGCCCGAAGGCGGGGCGCCAAGTTTGTCCAGCGGAAAAAGGCCACAAAAACGGGTGGGCTATAGCCTTGGGAGGGTGGGGCTGGCCAACTTCGTCCGCCGGACTCGGAATTGCGCGAGACTTTGCGAGCGGCCTCCGTGTGACAAAAATAGACCCCGGCCACAGCCGCGCCCAAAAATAACAGCCCGAAGGCCCGGGCGCCAAGTTCGTCCAGCGGAAAAAGGCCACAAAAACGGGAGGGTTATCGCCTTGGGGGGTGGGGCTGGCCCACTTCGTCCGCCAGACTCGGAATGGCGTGAGACTTTGCGTGCGGTCTCCGTGTGCGAAAAATAGGCCCCGGGCACAGCGGCGCACAAAATTAACCGCCCGAAGGCCGGGGCGCCAAGTTCGTCCAGCGGAAAAAGGCCACAAAAACGGGTGGGCTATAGCCTTGGGAGGGTGGGGCTGGCCCACTTCGTCCGCCGGACTCGGAATGGCGCGAGACTTTCCGAGCGGCCTCCGTGTGCCAAAAATAGGCCCCGGGCACAGCCGCGCCCAAAAATAACCGCCCGAAGGCCGGGGTGCCAAGTTCGTCCAGCGGAAAAAGGCCACAAAAACGGGTGGGCTATAGTCTTAGGGGTGGGGCTGGCCAACTTCGTCCGCCGGACTCGGAATTGCGCGAGACTTTACGAGCGGCCTCCGTGTGACAAAAATAGACCCCGGCCACAGCCGCGCCCAAAAATAACAGCCCGACGGCCCGGGCGCCAAGTTCGTCCAGCGGAAAAAGGCCACAAAAACGGGTGGGTTATCGCCTTGGGGGGTGGGGCTGGCCAACTTCGTCCGCCAGACTCGGAATGGCGTGAGACTTTGCGTGCGGCCTCCGTGTGCCAAAAATAGGCCGCGGGCACAGCCGCGCCCAAAAATACCCGCCCGAAGGCAGGGGCGCCAAGTTCGTCCAGCGGAAAATGGCCACAAAAACGGGTGGGCTATAGCCTTGGGGGGTGGGGCTGGCCGACTTTGTCCGCCGGACTCGGAATAGCGCGAGACTTTGCGAGTCGCCTCCGTGTGATAAAAATAGGCCGCGGGCACAGCCGCGCCTAAAATTACCCGCCCGAAGGCCGGGGCGCCAAGTTCGTCCAGCGGAAAAAGGCCACAAAAACGGGTGGGCTATAGCCTTGGGGGGTGGGGCTGGCCAGCTTCGTCCGCCGGACTCGGAATGGCGCGAGACTTTGCGAGGTGCCTCCTTGTGCAAAAAATAGGCCGTGGGCAAAGCCGCGCCCAAAAATACCCGCCCGAAGGCCGGGGTGCCAAGTTCGTCCAGCGGAAAATGGCCACAAAAACGGGTGGGCTACAGCCTTAGGGGGTGGGGCTGGCCAACTTCATCCCCCGGACTCGGAATGGCGCGAGACTTTGCGAGGCGCCTCCGTGTGCCAAAAATAGGCAGCAGGCACAGACGCGCCCAAAAATACCCGCCCGAAGGCCGGGGCGCCAAGTTCGCCCAGCGGAAAATGGCCACAAAAACGGGTGCGCTATAGCCTTGGGGGGTGGGGCTGGCCAACTTCGTCCGCCGAACTCGGAATGGCGCGAGACTTTGCGAGGCGCCTCCGTGTGCCAAAAATAGGCAGCAGGCACAGACGCGCCCAAAAATACCCGCCCGAAGGCCGGGGCGCCAAGTTCGTCCAGCGGGAAATGGCCACAAAAACGGGTGGGCTTTAGCCTTGGGGGGTGGGGCTGGCCCACTTCGTCCGCCGGACTCAGAATGGCGTGAGACTTTGCGAGCTGCCTCCGTGTGCTAAAAATAGGCCGCGGGTACAGCCGCGCCCAAAAATACCCGCCCGAAGACCGCAGCGCCAAGTTCGTCCAGCGGAAAAAGGCCACAAAAACGGGTGGGCTATAGCCTTGGGGGGTGGGGCTGGCCGACTTCGTCCGCCGGACTCGGAATGGCGCGAGACTTTGCGAGGCACCTCCGTGTGGCAAAAATAGGCCGTGGGCACAGCCGCGCCAAAAAAATACCCGCCCGAAGGCCGCGGCGCCAAGTTCGTGCAGCGGAAAAAGGCCACAAAAACGGGTGGGCTATAGCCTTGGGGGGTGGGGCTGGCCAACTTCGTCCTTGGACTCGGAATGGCGCGAGACTTTGCGAGGCGCCTACGTGTGTCAGAAATAGGCCGCGGGTAAAGCCGCGCCCAAAAATACCCGCCCGAAGGCCGCGGCGCCAAGTTCGTCCAGCGGAAAAAGGCCACAAAAACGGGTGGGCTATAGCCTTGGGGGGTGGGGCTGGCCGACTTCGTCCGCCGGACTCGGAATGGCGCTAGACTTTGCGAGGCGCCTCCGTGTGCCAAAAATAGGCCGTGGGTACAGACGCGCCCAAAAATACCCGCCCGAAGGCCGCGGCGCCAAGTTCGTCCAGCGGAAAAAGGCAACAAAAACGGGTGGCCTATAGCCTTGGGGGGTGGGGCTGGCCAACTTCCTCCGCCGGACTCGGAATGGCGCGAGACTTTGCGAGGCGCCTCCGTGTGCCAAAAATAGGCCGCGGACACAGCCGCGCCCAAAAATACCCGCCCGAAGGCAGGGGCGCCAAGTTCGTCCAGCGGAAAATGGCCACAAAAACGGGTGGGCTATAGCCTTGGGGGGTAGGGCTGGCCGACTTCGTCCGCCGGACTCGGAATAGCGCGAGACTTTGCGAGTCGCCTCCGTGTGATAAAAATAGGCCACGGGCACAGCCGTGCCTAAAATTACCCGCCCGAAGGCCGGGGCGCCAAGTTCGTCCAGCGGAAAAAGGCCACAAAAACGGGTGGGCTATAGCCTTGGGGGGTGGGGCTGGCCAACTTCGTCCGCCGGACTCGGAATGGCGCGAGACTTTGCGAGGCGCCTCCTTGTGCAAAAAATAGACCGTGAGCAAAGCCGCGCCCAAAAATACCCGCCCGAAGGCCGGGGTGCCAAGTTCGTCCAGCGGAAAATGGCCACAAAAACGGGTGGGCTACAGCGTTAGGGGGTGGGGCTGGCCAACTTCATCCCCCGGACTCGGAATGGCGCGAGACTTTGCGAGGCGCCTCCGTGTGCCAAAAATAGGCAGCAGGCACAGACGCGCCCAAAAATACCCGCCCGAAGGCCGCGGCGCCAAGTTCGTCCAGCGGAAAAAGGCCACAAAAACGGATGGGCTATAGCCTTGGGGGATAGGGCGGGCCAACTTCGTCCGCCGGACTCGGAATGGCTCGAGACTTTGCGAGGCGCCTCCGTGTGGCAAAAATAGACCGCGGGCACAGCCGCGCCCAAAAATACCCGCCCGAAGACCGCGGTACCAAGTTCGTCATGCGGAAAAAGGCCACAAAAACGGCTGGGCTATAGCCTTGGGGGGTGGGGCTGGCCAACTTCGTCCGCCGGACTCGGAATGGCGCGAGACTATGCGAGGCACCTCCGTGTACGAAAAATAGGCCGCGGGCACAGCCACGCCCAAAAATACCCGCCCGAAGACCGCGGCGCCAAGTTCATCCAGCGGAAAAAGGCCACAAAAACAGGTGGGCTATAGCCTTGGGGGGTGGGGCTGGCCGACTTCGTCCGCCGGACTCGGAATGGCGCTAGACTTTGCGAGGCGCCTCCGTGTGCCAAAAATAGGCCATGGGTACAGACTCGCCCAAAAATACCCGCCCGAAGGCCGCGGCGCCAACTTCATCCAGCGGAAAAAGGCCACAAAAACGGGTGGGCTATAGCCTTGGGGGGTGGGGCTGGCCAACTTCGTCCGCCGGACTCGGAATGGCGCGAGACTTTGCGAGGTGCCTCCGTGTGGCAAAAATAGGCCGCGGGCACAGCTGCGCCCAAAAATACCAGCCCAAAGTCCGCGGCGCCAAGTTCGTCCAGCGGAAAAAGGCCACAAAAACGGCTGGGCTATAGCCTTGGGGGGTGGGGCTGGCCAACTTCGTCCGCCGGACTGGGAATGGCGCGAGACTATGCGAGGCACCTCCGTGTACGAAAAATAGGCCGTGGGCACAGCCACGACCAAAAATACCCGCCCGAAGGCCGCGGCGCCAAGTTCGTCCAGCGGAAAAAGGCCACAAAAACGGGTGGGCTATAGCCTTGGGGGGTGGGGCTGGCCGACTTCGTCCGCCGGACTCGGAATGGCGCGAGACTTTGCGAGGCACCTCCGTGTGGCAAAAATAGGCCGTGGGCACAGCCGCGCCAAAAAAATACCCGCCCGAAGGCCGCGGCGCCAAGTTCGTGCAGCGGAAAAAGGCCACAAAAACGGGTGGGCTATAGCCTTGGGGGGTGGGGCTGGCCAACTTCGTCCTTGGACTCGGAATGGCGCGAGACTTTGCGAGGCGCCTACGTGTGTCAGAAATAGGCCGCGGGTAAAGCCGCGCCCAAAAATACCCGCCCGAAGGCCGCGGCGCCAAGTTCGTCCAGCGGAAAAAGGCCAAAAAAACGGGTGGGCTATAGCCTTGGGGGGTGGGGATGGCCAACTTCGTCCGCCGGACTCGGAATGGCGCGAGACTTTGTGAGCGGCCTCCGTGTGCCAAAAATAGGCCATGGGCACAGCCGCGCCCAAAAATACCCTCCCGAAGGCCGCGGCGCCAAGTTCGTCAAACGGAAAAAGGCCACAAAAACGGGTGGGCTATAGCCTTGGGGGGTGGGGCTGGCCAACTTCGTCCGCCGGACTCGGAATGGCGCGACACTTTGTGAGCGGCCTCCGTGTGGCAAAAATAGGCCGCGGGTAAAGCCGCGCCCAAAAATACCCGCCCGAAGGCCGCGGCGCCAAGTTCGTCCAGCGGAAAAAGGCCACAAAAACGGGTGGGCTATAGCCTTGGGGGGTGGGGAAGGCCAACTTCGTCCGCCGGACTCGGAATGACGCGAGACTTTGGGAGGCAACTCGGTGTGCCAAAAATAAGCCGCAGGCACTGCCGCGCCCAAAAATGACCGCCCAAAGGCCGGGGCGCCAAGTTCGTCCAGCAGAAAAAGCAACAAAAACGGGTGGGCTATAGCCTTGGGGGGTCGGGATGGCCAACTTCGTCCGCCGGACTCGGAATGGTGCGAGACTTTGCGAGCGGCCTCCGTGTGCCATAAATAGGCCCCGGACACAGCCGCGCCCAAAAATAACCGCCCGAAGGCAGGGGCGCCAAGTTCGTCAAGCGGAAAAAGGCCACAAAAATGGGTGGGCTATATCCTTGGGGGGTGGGGCTGGCCGACTTCGTCCGCCGGACTCGGAATGGCGCGAGACTTTGTGAGCGGCCTCCGTGTGCCAAAAATAGGCCATGGGCACAGCCGCGCCCAAAAATACCCTCCCGAAGGCCGCGGCGCCAAGTTCGTCAAACGGGAAAAGGCCACAAAAACGGGTGGGCTATAGCCTTGGGGGGTGGGGCTGGCCCACTTCGTCCGCCGGACTCAGAATGGTGCGAGACTTTGGGAGGCACCTCCGTGTGCAAAAAATAGGCCGCGGGCACAGCCGCGCCCAAAAATCTCCAGCCCGAAGGCCGGGGCGCCAAGTTCGTCCAGCGGAAAATGGCCATAAAAACGGGTGGGCTATTGCCTTGGGGGGTGGGGCTGGCCCACTTCGTCCGCCAGACTCGGAATGGCGTGACACTTTCCTAGGAACCTCCGTGTGCCAAAAATAGGCCGCGGGCACAGCCGCGCCCAAAAATCTCCCGCCCGAAGGCCGGGGCGCCAAGTTCGCCCAGCGGAAAATGGCCACAAAAACGGGTGCGCTATAGCCTTGGGGGGTGGGGCTGGCCAACTTCGTCCGCCGAACTCGGAATGGCGCGAGACTTTGCGAGGCGCCTCCGTGTGCCAAAAATAGGCAGCAGGCACAGACGCGCCCAAAAATACCCGCCCGAAGGCCGGGGCGCCAAGTTCGTCCAGCGGGAAATGGCCACAAAAACGGGTGGGCTTTAGCCTTGGGGGGTGGGGCTGGCCCACTTCGTCCGCCGGACTCAGAATGGCGTGAGACTTTGCGAGCTGCCTCCGTGTGCTAAAAATAGGCCGCGGGTACAGCCGCGCCCAAAAATACCCGCCCGAAGACCACAGCGCCAAGTTCGTCCAGAGGAAAAAGGCCACAAAAACGGGTGGGCTATAGCCTTGGGGGGTGGGGTTGGCCAACTTCGTCCGCCGGACTCAGAATGGTGCGAGACTTTGCGAGCGGCCTCCATGTGCCCAAAAATACCCGCCCGAAGGCAGGGGCGCCAAGTTCGTCCAGCGGAATAGCGCGAGACTTTGCGAGGCGCCTCCGTGTGCCAAAAATAGGCCGCGGGCACAGCCGCGCCCAAAAATAACCGCCCGAAGGTCGGCGCGCCCAAACCCCCCAGCGGAAAACTGGCCAAAAAACGGGTGGGCTATAGCCTTGGGGGGAGGGGCTGGCCCACTTCGTCCGCAGGACTCGGAATGGGGCGAGACTTTGCGAGCGGCCTTCGAGTGCCAAAAATAGGCCGCGGACACAGCCGTACCCAAAAATAACCACCAGAAGGCCGGGGAGCCAAGTTCGTCCGGCGGAAAAATGGCCAAAAAACGGGTGGGCTATTGCCTTGGGGGGTGGGGCTGGCCGACTTCGTCCGCCGGACTCGGAATAGCGCGAGACTTTGCGAGGCGCCTCCGTGTGCCAAAAATAGGCCGCGGGCACAGGCGCGCCTAAAATTACCCGCCCGAAGGCCGGGGCGCCAAGTTCGTCCAGCGGAAAAAGGCCACAAAAACGGGTCGGCTATAGCCTTGGGGGGTGGGGCTGGCCAACTTCGTCCGCCGGACTCGGAATGGCGCGAGACTTTGCGAGGCGCCTCCTTGTGCCAAAAATAGGCCGCGGGCAAAGCCGCGCCCAAAAATACCCGCCCGAAGGCCGGGGTGCCAAGTTCGTCCAGCGGAAAATGGCCACAAAAACGGGTGGGCTATAGCCTTAGGGGGTGGGGCTGGCCAACTTCATTCCCCGGACTCGGAATGGTTCGAGACGTTGCGAGGTGCCTCCGTGTGCCAAAAATAGGCCGCGGGCACAGCCGCGCCCAAAAATCTCCCGCCCGAAGGCCGGGGCGCCAAGTTCGTCCAGCGGAAAAAGGCCACAAAAACGGGTGGGCTATAGCCTTGGGGGGTGGGGCTGGCCAACTTCGTCCGCCGGACTCGGAATGGCGCGAGACTTTACGAGGCGCTTCCGTGTACCAAAAATAGGCCGTAGGCATAGCCGCGCCCAAAAATAACAGCCCGAAGGCCGCGGCGCCAAGTTCGTCCAGCGGAAAAAGGCCACAAAAACGGGTGGGCTATAGCCTTGGGGGGTGGGGTTGGCCAACTTCGTCCGCCGGACTCAGAATGGCGCGAGACTTTGCGAGCGGCCTCCATGTGCCCAAAAATACCCGCCCGAAGGCCGGGGCGCCAAGTTCGTCCAGCGGAAAAAGGCCACAAAAACGGGTGGGCTATAGCCTTGGGGGGTGGGGCTGGCCAACTTCGTCCGCCGGACTCGGAATGGTACGAGACTTTGCGAGCGGCCTCCGTGTGCCAAAAATAGGCCGCGGGCACAGCCATGCCCAAAAATACCCGCCCGAAGGCCGCGGCGCCAAGTTCGTCCAGCGGAAAAAGGCCACAAAAACGGGTGGGCTATAGCCTTGGGGGTTGGGGCTGGCCACCTTCGTCCGCTGGACTCGGAATGGCGCGAGACTTTGCGAGGCGCCTCCGTGTGCCAAAAAGAGGCCGTGGTCACAGCCGCACCCAAAAATACCCACCCGAAGGCCGCGGCGCCAAGTTCGTCCAGCGGAAAAAGGCCACAAAAACGGGTGGGCTATAGCCTTGGGGGTGGGGCTGGCAAACTTCGTCCGCCGGATTCGGAATTGCGCGAGAATTTGCGAGGTGTTTCCGTGTGCCAAAAATAGGCCATGGGCACAGCCGTGCCAAAAAATACCCGCCCGAAGGCCGCGGCGCCAAGTTCGTATTGCGGAAAAAGGCCACAAAAACGGGTGGGCTATAGCCTTGGGGGGTGGGGCTGGCCAACTTCGTCCGCCGGACTCGGAATGGCGCGAGACTTTGCGAAGCTTTTCCGTGTACCAAAAATAGGCCGCGGGCACAGCGGCGCCCAAAAATACCGGCCCGAAGGCCGCGGCGCCAAGTTCGTCCAGCGGAAAAAGGCCACAAAAACGGGTGGGCTATAGCCTTGGGGGTGGGGCTGGCCAACATCGACCGCCGGACTCGGAATGGTGCCAGACTTTGCGAGGCACCTCCGTGTGCCAAAAATAGGCCGCGGGCACAGCCACGTCCAAAAATGCCGGCCGAAGGCCGCGGCGCCAAGTTCGTCCAGCAGAAAAAGGCCACAAAAACGGGGGGGCTATAGCCTTAGGGGTGGGGCTGGCCAACTTCGTCCGCCGGACTCGGAATGGCGCGAGACTTTGCGAGGCGCCACCGTGTGCCAAAAACCGGCCGTGGACTCAGCCGCGCCCAAAAATACCCGCCTGAAGGCCGCGGCGCCAAGTTCGTCCAGCGGAAAAAGGCCACAAAAACGGGTGGGCTATAGCCTTGGGGGGTGGGGCTGGCCAACTTCGTCCGCCGGACTCGGAATGGCGCGAGACTTTACGAGGCGCTTCCGTGTACCAAAAATAGGCCGTAGGCATAGCCGCGCCCAAAAATAACAGCCCGAAGGCCGCGGCGCCAAGTTCGTCCAGCGGAAAAAGGCCACAAAAACGGGTGGGCTATAGCCTTGGGGGGGTGGGGCTGGCCAACTTCGTCCGCTGGACTCGGAATGGCGCGAGACTTTGCGAGGTGCTTCCGTGTGCCAAGAATAGGTCGCGGGCACAGCCGGGCCAAAAAATACCCGCCCGAAGGCCGCGGCGCCAAGTTCGTATTGCGGAAAAAGGCCACAAAAACGGGTAGGCTATAGCCTTGGGGGGTGGGGCTGGCCAACTTCGCCCGCCGGACTCGGAATGGCGCGAGACTTTGCGAGGCGCTTCCGTGTACCAACAATAGGCCGCGGGCACAGCCGGAGCCAAAAATACCCGCCCGAAGGCCGCGGCGCCAAGTTCGTCCAGCGGAAAAAGGCCACAAAAACGGGTGGGCTATAGCCTTGGGGGTTGGGCCTGGCCCACTTCGTCCGCCGGACTCGGAATGGCGCGAGACTTTGCGAGGCGCCTCCGTGTGCCAAAAATAGGCTGTGGGCATAGCCGCGTCCAAAAATACCCGCCGAAAGGCCGCGGCGCCAAGTTCGTCCACCGGAAAAAGGCCACAAAAACGGGTGGGCTATAGCCTTGGGGGGTGGGGCTGGCCAACTTCGTCCGCCGGACTCAGAATGGCGCGAGACTTTGCGAGGTGCTTCCGTGTGCCAAAAATAGGCCACGGGCACAGCCGCGCCCAAAAATAACCGCCCGAAGGCCGGGGCGCCAAGTTCGTCCAGCGGAAAAAGGCCACAAAAACGGGTGCGCTATAGCCTTGGGGGGTGGGGCTGGCCACCTTCGGCCGCCGGACTCGGAATGGCGCGAGACATTGCGAGCGGCCGCCGTGTGCCAACAATAGGCAACGGGCACAGCCGCGCCCAAAAATATCTACCCGAAGGCCGGGGCGCCAAGTTCGTCCAGCGGAAAAAGGCCACAAAAACGGGTGGGCTATAGCCTTGGCGGGTGGCGCTGGCCCACTTCGTCCGCCGGACTCGGAATGGTGCGAGACTTTGCGAGCGGTCTCCGTGTGCGAATAATAGGCCCCGGGCACAGCCGCGCCCAAAAATAACCGCCCGAAGGCCGGGGCGCCAAGTTCTTCCAGCGGAAAAAGGCCACAGAAACGGGTGGGCTATAGCCTTGGGGGGTGGGGCTGGCCAACTTCGCCCGCCGGACTCGGAATGGCGCGAGACTTTGTGAGGCGCTTCCGTGTACCAACAATAGGCCGCGGGCACAACCGCGGCCAAAAATACCCGCCCGAAGGCCGCGGCGCCAAGTTCGTCCAGCGGAAAAAGGCCACAAAAACGGGTGGGCTATAGCCTTGGGGGTTGGGGCTGGCCCACTTCGTCCGCCGGACTCGGAATGGCGCGAGACTTTGTGAGACGCCTCCGTGTACCAAAAATAGGCCGCGGGCACAGCCGCGCCCAAAAATACCCGCCCGAAGGCCGCGGCGCCAAGTTCGTCCAGCGGAAAAAGGCCAGAAAAACGGGTGGCCTATAGCCTTGGGGGGTGGGGCAGGCCAACTTCATCCGCCGGACTCGGAATGGCGCGAGACTTTGCGAGCGGCGTCCGTGTGCCAAAAATAGGCCCCGAGCACAGCCGCGCCCAAAAATAACCGCCCGAAGGCCGGGGCGCCAAGTTCGTCCAGCGGAAAAAGGCCACAAAAATGGGTGGGCTATAGCCTTTGGGGGTGGGGCTGGCCAACTTCGTCCGCCGTACACGGAATGGCGCGAGACTTTGCAAGCGGCCTCCGTGTGCCAAAAATAGGCCCCGGCCACAGCCGCGCCAAAAATAACCGCCCGAAGGCCGGGGCGCCAAGTTCGTCCAGCGGAAAAAGGCCACAAAAACGGGTGCGCTATAGCCTTGGGGGGTGGGGCTGGCCACCTTCGGCCGCCGGACTCGGAATGGCGCGAGACATTGCGAGCGGCCTCCGTGTGCCAACAATAGGCAACGGGCACAGCCGCACCCAAAAATATCTGCCCGAAGGCCGGGGCGCCAAGTTCGTCCAGCGGAAAAAGGCCACAAAAACGGGTGGGCTATAGCCTTGGGGGGTGGCGCTGGCCCACTTCGTCCGCCGGACTCGGAATGGTGCGAGACTTTGCGAGCGGTCTCCGTGTGCGAATAATAGGCCCTGCGCACAGCCGCGCCCAAAAATAACCGCCCGAAGGCCGGGGCGCCAAGTTCGTCCAGCGGAAAAAGGCCACAGAAACGGGTGGGCTATAGCCTTGGGGGGTGGGGCTGGCCAACTTCGTCCGCCGGACTCGGAATGGCGCGAGACTTTGCGAGCGGCCTCCGTGTGCCAAAAATAGGCCCCGCGCACAGGCGCACCCAAAAATAACCGCCCGAATGCCGGGGCGCCAAGTTCGTACAGCGGAAAAAGGGCACAAAAACGGGTGGGCTATAGCCTTTGGGGGTGGGGCTGGCCAACTTCGTCCGCCGGACTCGGAATGGGGCGAGATTGTCGAGCAATCTCCGTGTGCCAAAAATAGGCCCCGGGCACAGCCACGCCCAAAAATAACCGCCCGAAGGCCTGGGCGCCCAGTTCGTCCAGTGGAAAAAGGCCACAGAAACGGGTGGGCTATAGCCTTGGGGGGTGGGGCTGGCCAACTTCGTGCTCCGGACTCGGAATGGCGCGAGACTTTGCAAGCGGCCTCCGTGTGCCAAAAATAGGCCCCGGCCACAGCCGCGCCAAAAATAACCGCCCGAAGGCCGGGGCGCCAAGTTCGTCCAGCGGAAAAAGGCCACAAAAACGGGTGCGCTATAGCCTTGGGGGGTGGGGCTGGCCACCTTCGGCCGCCGGACTCGGAATGGCGCGAGACATTGCGAGCGGCCTCCGTGTGCCAACAATAGGCAACGGGCACAGCCGCGCCCAAAAATATTTGCCCGAAGGCCGGGGCGCCAAGTTCGTCCAGCGGAAAAAGGCCACAAAAACGGGTGGGCTATAGCCTTGGGGGGTGGCGCTGGCCCACTTCGTCCGCCGGACTCGGAATGGTGCGAGACTTTGCGAGCGGTCTCCGTGTGCGAATAATAGGCCCCGGGCACAGCCGCGCCCAAAAATAACCGCCCGACGGCCGGGGCGCCAAGTTCTTCCAGCGGAAAAAGGCCACAGAAACGGGTGGGCTATAGCCTTGGGGGGTGGGGCTGGCCAACTTCGCCCGCCGGACTCGGAATGGCGCGAGACTTTGCGAGGCGCTTCCGTGTACCAACAATAGGCCGCGGGCACAGCCGCGGCCAAAAATACCCGCCCGAAGGCAGCGGCGCCAAGTTCGTCCAGCGGAAAAAGGCCACAAAAACGGGTGGGCTATAGCCTTGGGGGTTGGGGCTGGCCCACTTCGTCCGCCGGACTCGGAATGGCGCGAGACTTTGCGAGGCACCTCCGTGTACCAAAAATAGGCCGCGGGCACAGCCGCGCCCAAAAATACCAGCCCGAAGGCCGCGGCTCCATGTTCGTCCAGCGGAAAAAGGCCAGAAAAACGGGTGGCCTATAGCCTTGGGGGGTGGGGCTGGCCAACTTCGTCCGCCGGACTCGGAATGGCGTGAGACTTTGCGAGACGCCTCCGTGTACCAAAAATAGGCCCCGAGCACAGCCGCGCCCAAAAATAACCGCAAGAAGGCCGGGGCGCCAAGTTCGTCCAGCGGAAAAAGGCCACAAAACGGGTGGGCTATAGCCTTGGATGGTGGGGCAGGACCACTTCGTCCGCCGGATTCAGAATGGCCCGAGACTTTGCGAACGGCCTCCATGTGCCAAAAATAGGCCGCGGGCACAGCCGTGCCTCAAAATAACCGCCCGAAGGCATTGGCGCCAAGTTCGTCCAGCGGAAAAAGGCCACAAAAACGGGTGGGCTATAGCCTTGGGGGGTGGGGCTGGCCGACTTCGTCCGCCGGACTCGGAATGGCGCGAGACTTTGCGAGCGGCCTCCGTGTGCCAAAAATAGTCCCCGGGCACAGCAATGCCCAAAAATAACCGCCGGAAGGCCGGTGTGACAAGTTCGTCCAGCGGAAAAAGGCCACAAAAACCGGTGGGCTATAGCCTTGGGGGGTGGGGCTGGCCAACTTAGTCCGCCGGACTCGGAATGGAGTGAGACTTTGTGAGCGGTCTCCGTGTGCCAAAAATAGGCCCCGGGCACAGCCGCGCCCAAAAATAACCGCCCGAAGGCCGGGGCGCGAAGTTCGTCCAGCGGAAAAAGGCCACAAAAACGGGTGGGCTATAGCCTTGGGGGGTGGGGCTGGCCAACTTCGTCCGCCGGACTCGGAATGGCGCGAGACTTTGTGAGCGGCCTCCGTGTACATAAAATAGGCACCGGGCACAGCCGCGCCCAAAAATAACCGCCCGAAGGCCGGGGCGCCGAGTTCGTCCAGCGGAAAAAGGCCACAAAAACGGGTGGGCTATAGCCTTGGGGGGTGGGGCTGGCCAACTTCGTCCGCCGGACTCGGAATGGCGCGAGACTTTGCGAGGCGCCTCCGTGTGCCAAAAATAAGCCCCGGGCACAGCCGTACCCAAAAATAACCGCCCGAAGGCCGGGGCGCCGAGTTCGTCCAGCGAAAAAGGCCACAAAAACGGGTGGGCTATAGCCGTGGGGGGTGTGGCTGGGCAACTTCGTCCGCCGGACTCGGAATGGCGCGAGACTTTGCGAGCGGCCTCCGTGTGCCAAAATTAGGCCCCGGGGACAGCCGCGCCAAAAAATAACCGCCCGAAGGCCGGGGCGCCAAGTTCGTTCAGCGGAACAAGGCAACAAAAACGGGTGGGCAATAGCCTTGGGGGGTGGGGCTGGCCAACTTCGTCCGCCGGACTCGGAATGGAGTGAGACTTTGCGAGCGGCCTCCGTGTGCCAAAAATAGGCCCCGGGCACAGCCGCGCCCAAAAATAACCGCCCGAAGGCCGGGGTGCCGAGTTCGTCCAGCGGAAAAAGGCCACAAAAACGGGTGGGCTATAGCCTTGGGGGCTGGGGCTGGCCAACTTCATCCGCCGGACTCGGAATGGCGCGAGACTTTGCGAGCGGCATCCGTGTGACAAAAATAGGCCCCGGGCACAGCCGCACCCAAAGATAACCGCCCGAAGGCCGGTGCGCCAAGTTCGTCCAGCGGAAAAAGGCCACAAAAACGGGTGGGCTATAGCCTTGGGGGGTGGGGCTGGCCAACTTCGTCCGCCGGACTCGGAATGGCGCGAGACTTTGCGAGCGGCCTCCGTGTACCAAAAATAGGCCCCGGGCACAGCCGCGCCCAAAAATAACCGCCCGAAGGCCGGGGCGCCAAGTTCGTCCAGCGCAAAAAGGCCACAAAAACGGGTGGGCTATAGCCTTGGGGGGTGGGGCTGGCCAACTTCGTCCGCCGGACTCGGAATGGCGCGAGACTTTGCGAGCATCCTCCGTGTGCCAAAAATAGGCCCCGGGCACAGCCGTACCCCAAAATAACCGCCCGAAGGCCGGGGCGCCGAGTTCGTCCAGCGGAAAAAGGCCACAAAAACGGGTGGGCTATAGCCGTGGGGGGTGTGGCTGGCCAACTTCGTCCGCCGGACTCGGAATGGCGCGAGACTTTGCGAGCGGCCTCCGTGTGCCAAAATTAGGCCCCGGGGACAGCCGCGCCAAAAAATAACCGCCCGAAGGCCGGGGCGCCAAGTTCGTTCAGCGGAACAAGGCCACAAAAACGGGTGGGCTATAGCCTTGGGGGGTGGGGCTGGCCAACTTCATCCGCCGGACTCGGAATGGCGCGAGACTTTGCGAGCGGCCTCCGTGTACCAAAAATAGGCCCCGGGCACAGCCGCGCCCAAAAATAACCGCCCGAAGGCCGGGGCGCCGAGTTCGTCCAGCGGAAAAAGGCCACAAAAACGGGTGGGCTATAGCCTTGGGGGGTGGGGCTGGCCAACTTCGTCCGCCGGACTCGGAATGGTGCGAGACTTTGCGAGCGGCCTCCGTGTGACAAAAATAGGCCTCGGGCACAGCCGCGCCCAAAAATAACCGCCCGAAGGCCGGGGCGCCAAGTTCGTCCAGCGGAAAAAGGCCACAAAAACGGGTGGGCTATAGCCTTGGGGGGTGGGGCGGGCCAACTTCGTCCGCCGGACTCGGAATGGCGCGAGACTTTGCGAGCGGCCTCCGTGTACCAAAAATAGGCCCCGGGCACAGCCGCGCCCAAAAATAACCGCCCGAAGGCCGGGGCGCCAAGTTCGTCCAGCGGAAAAAGGCCACAAAAACGGGTGGGCTATAGCCTTGGGGGGTGGGGCTGGCCAACTTCGTCCGCCGGACTCGGAATGGCGCGAGACTTTGCGAGCGGCCTCCGTGTGCCAAAAATAGGCCCCGGGCACAGCTGCGTCCAAAAATAACAGCCCGAAGGCCGGGGCGCCGAGTTCGTCCCGCGGAAAAAGGCCACAAAAACGGGTGGGCTATAGCCTTGGGGGTGGGGCTGGCCGACTTCGTCCGCCGGACTCGGAATGGCGCGAGACTTTGCGAGCGGCCTCCGTGTGCCAAATATAGGCCCCGGTCACAGCCGCGCCCAAAAATAACCACCCGAAGGCCGGGGCGCCGAGTTCGTCCAGCGGAAAAAGGCCACAAAAACGGGTGGGCTATAGCCTTGGGGGGTGGGGCTGGCCAACTTCATCCGCCGGACTCGGAATGGCGCGAGTTTTTGCGAGCGTCTTCCGTGTGACAAAAATAGGCCCTGGGCTCAGCCGCACCCCAAAAATAACCGCCCGAAGGCCGGGGCGCCAAGTTCTTCCAGCGGAAAAAGGCCACAAAAATGGGTGGGCTATAGCCTTGGGGGGTGGGGCTGGCCAACATCGTCCGCCGGACTCGGAATGGCACGAGCCTTTGCGAGCGGCCTCCGTGTGCCAAAAATAGGCCCCGGTCACAGCCGCGCCGAAAAATAACCGCCCGATGGCCGGGGCGCCGAGTTCGTCCAGCCGAAAAAGGCCACAAAAATGGGTGGGCTATAGCCTTGGGGGGTGGGGCTGGCCAACTTCGTCCGCCGGACTCGGAATGGCGCGAGACTTTACGAGCGGCCTCCGTGTGCCAAAATTAGGCCCCGGGGACAGCCGCGCCCAAAAATAACTGCCCGAAGTCCGGGGCGCCAAGTTCATCCAGCGGAAAAAGGCCACAAAAACGGGTGGGCTATAGCCTTGGGGGGTGGGGCTGGCCAACTTCGTCCGCCGGACTCGGAATGGCGCGAGACTTTGCGAGCGGCCTCCGTGTGCCAAAACTAGGCCCCGGTCACAGCCGCGCTGAAAAATAACCGCCCGATGGCCGGGGCGCCGAGTTCGTCCAGCGGAAAAAGGCCACAAAAATGGGTGGGCTATAGCCTTGGGGGGTGTGGCTGGCCAACTTCGTCCGCCGGACTCGGAATGGTGCGAGACTTTACGAGCGGCCTCCGTGTTCCAAAATTAGGCCCCGGGGACAGCCGCGCCCAAAAATAACTGCCCGAAGTCCGGGGCGCCAAGTTCGTCCAGCGGAAAAAGGCCACAAAAACGGGTGGGCTATAGCCTTGGGGGGTGGGGCTGGCCAACTTCGTCCGCCGGACTCGGAATGGCGCGAGACTTTGCGAGCGGCCTCCGTGTGTCTAAAATAGGAACCGGGCAGAGCCGCATCCAAAAATAACCGCCCGAAGGCCGGGGCGCGAAGATCGTCCTGCGGAAAAAGGCCACAAAAACGGGTGGGCTATAGCCTTGGCGGGAGGGGCTGGCCAACTTCGTCCGCCGGACTCGGAATGGCGCGAGACTTTACGAGCGGCCTCCGTGTGCCAAAAATAGGCCCCGGGCACAGCTGCGCCCAAAAATAACAGCCCGAAGGCCGGGGCGCCGAGTTCGTCCCGCGGAAAAAGGCCACAAAAACGGGTGGGCTATAGCCTTGGGGGTGGGGCTGGCCGACTTCGTCCGCCGGACTCGGAATGGCGCGAGACTTTGCGAGCGGCCTCCGTGTGCCAAAAATAGGCCCCGGTCACAGCCGCACCCCAAAAATAACCGCCCGAAGGCCGTGGCGCCAAGTTCGTCCAGCGGAAAAAGGCCACAAAAATGGGTGGGCTATAGCCTTGGGGGGTGGGGCTGGCCAACTTCGTCCGCCGGACTCGGAATGGCATGAGCCTTTGCGAGCGGCCTCCGTGTGCCAAAAATAGGCCCCGGTCACAGCCGCGCCGAAAAATAACCGCCCGAAGGCCGGGGCGCCAAGATCGTCCTGCAGAAAAAGCCACAAAAACGGGTGGGCTATAGCCTTGGCGGGTGGGGCTGGCCAACTTTGTCCGCCGGACTCGGAATGGCGCGAGACTTTACGACCGGCCTCCGTGTGCCAAAAATAGGCCCCGGGCACAGCCGCGCCCAAAAATAACAGCCCGAATGCCGGGGCGCCGAGTTCGTCCCGCGGAAAAAGGCCACAAAAACGGGTGGGCTATAGCCTTGGGGGTGGGGCTGGCCGACTTCGTCCGCTGGACTCGGAATGGCGCGAGACTTTGTGAGCGGTCTCCTTGTGCCAAGAATAGGCCCCGGGAACAGCCACGCCCAAAAATAACAGCCCGATGGCCGGGACGCCAAGTTCGTCCAGCGGAAAAAGTCCACAAAAACGGGTGGGCTATAGCCTTGGGGGGTGCGGCTGGCCAACTTTGTCCGCCGGACTCGGAATGGCGCTACACTTTGCGAGCGGCCTTCGTGTGCCAAAAATAGGCCCCGGGCACAGCGGCGCCCAAAAATAACCACACGAAGGCCGGGGTACCAAGTTCGTCCAGCGGAAAAATGCCACAAAAATGGGTGGGCTATAGCCTTGGGGGGTGGGGCTGGCCAACTTCGTCCGCCGGACTCGGAATGACGCGAGACTTTGATAGCGGCCTCCGTGTGCCAAAAATAGGCCCCCTGCACAGCCGCGCCCAAAAATAACCGCCCGAAGGCCAGGGCGCCAAGTTCGTCCAGCGGAAAAAGGCCACAAAAACGGGTGGGCTATAGCCTTGGGGGGTGGGGCTAACCCACTTCGTCCG